>MU225016.1:45328-59667 GCA_018584345.1 Thuja plicata | reverse complement strand
ATGGTAAAACACCCAATGTAAGTTACTTCAAAATATTTGGTAGTCAATGTTATGTCTTAAAGGATGATAGAAATAGAAATCTTGACGCCAAAAGTGATGAAGGTATTTTTCTGGGGTATTCTACCAAGAGAAAATCTTTAAAATGTCTAATCGAGGCTTCTAACAAAATAGTTGAAAGTGCAAATGTGAAGATTGATGAATTTGCAAAAATAATGAGCTGGAAAGCACAAAAGAACCATAAGACTACAACAAGTTTGTATATTGTGAAGAACCCATAACTCTACCTGAGAAACAGTGCTTAATTCCAAAACAACAGAATGTTGCAACTGACGGTTAGAATGTTGTTACCAATGGTCAAGATAATGATCAAGATAATGTGCAAGGTAATGAAGATCAAGTTGATACACAAAGAGTTGTACCTATACTTGCAAGATATGTAAGAAGGAACAATCCAGAGGACTAGATCATAGGAGATAAGAAAGCTGGTACAAGAACAAGAAGTAAGTCTTTAAACTCAAATTGCTTAATTTGTGAGTTTGAGCCAAAATCTGTCAATGTTGCACTAGATAATGAAGAATGGATAAGTGTTATGAATGATGAGATTGAGCAAATTGAGAAGAACAAAACATGGTCACTTGTGCCAAGACCAGATGACAAAAATGTCATCGGTACAAAATGGATATTCAGGAATAAGCGAAACGAGAATGAAGAAGTCACAAGGAACAAAGCAAGACTAGTATGCAAGGGGTATGCACAAGAGGAAGGTATAGACTATGGAGAAACCTTTGCACCCATTGCTATGCTAGAAGGAGTAATAATACTACTTGCTTATCCTGCATACAAAGGATTCAAAGTATATCAAATGGATGTCAAGTCAACATTCCTAAATGGGATAATTGAGGAAGAGGTATACATTGAACAACCAGAAGGGTTTGTAGATCCAGATAAGAGAAACATGGTATGTAGACTTCACAAAGCCTTGTATGGATTAAAACAAGCTCCTAGAGCCTGGTATGAATGAATTTATTCCTATCTAATAAGTATTGGATTCATGAGGACAAGTGAAAATAGTAATCTTTATTTGAAAGAAGATACTGATGCTAGCACTTTGATTGCTGAAATATTTGTTGATGACATCACATTTTGAGGCAATGATATACTATGTAAGTCATTTGTTGATGAGATGAGCAAAGAGTTTGAGATGTCTATGTTTGGAGAGATTAATTTCTTTCTTGGTCTACAGATCATTCAACAAAGTGAAGGTATTTTCATTACACAGACCAAATACATCAAAGAGGTCCTGAAAATATTCAAGATAGAAGATTCCAAACCTTTTGGAACATCAATGGCTACTAGATGCAAATTAACAAAGGAAGACAAGACAACAAAGGTAAATCAGACTTTGTATAGATCAATGATAGGAAAAATCATGTATGTTGTACACACTAGACCAGATATTGCACATGCAGTAGGAATTATTGCTAGATTTTCTGCTAACCCCAGGGAATCACATATAACTGCTTTGAAAATAATTCTAAGATATCTGAAGAATACTAAGGAATTTATCTTATGGTATAGAAGAGAAGGCAAATTTGAACTAAAAGTGTTTACCGACGTTGATTGGGTTGGAAATCTTGATGATTAGAAGAGCACAACTAGAGGAGAATTCTTTATGGGTGACACACTTGTCACATGGATTAGCAAGAAGCAAGGATGCATCTCTCAGTCTACTACAGAAGCATAATATGTTGTTGCTGCTGAAAATTGCTCAAATATTGCATGGATCAAACAATTGCTGGAAGGTATGCATATGAAGATCTCAGAACTAATGATTATCTATTGTGATAACACCAGTGCAATAAACATTTCCAAGAATCCAGTCATGCATTCCAAGAAAAAACACATTGTAATCAAGTATCATTATTTAAGAGAACAAGTTCAAGAAAAAGAGGTGATACTTGAGTATGTGCAATCAAAAGAACAATTGGCAGATATCTTCACCAAGCCACTACCCAAGGATACATTTGAGTACTTGAGAAAGAGACTAGGGGTCAAACCCTTGTCTACCAATCAGTAAAGGACTGAAGGCTGTATCAACCTATATATTATCAGAATATCATTCATGTTGATGCAAGCAAAAAGATGAACTTCAAAGCTACATCCATATACATAAAGGTATATATCAGAACCGAGCACCCGATCATATTGTTGTATTGCTGATGGATAAGGGAAATTCAAGGAATATATTATGGATAGAAGAAAATAATTGTTTGACATGAATGTCATATATTTGTAAAATATTTATTTGGCATTGTTGTCAAATGGAGAGAATGTATCCATATTATCACAAGAAATTATTCATTATCAGATTACTCCAAACAGGGAGAGATCATATCCATAGGGAGAGAATTTGTATGAAGGAATCATATACAAAGGGAGAGTTGTTGACAAGAGACAAAGACATCAAAGAAGAAGAATAGTCAAAAGAGAGAAATTGACACAAGAAGAGAACACAACACATCAGTACAAGAAACATAGAAAGTTGCAAGAATCAAATCTAAGCTAACACAGAGCTTACCGGTGGTCAGACATTTTTATCGATTATCAAAACAAACTGTTTGGTAATTTGATGAATCTCAACAATTGTATTTCATATTGTATTAGAAATAGTATAGTATGATAATATAGTATGTTGCCATCAATGCCAGAGGGAGAGATTGATGACATGTAACTGATTAAATGTTTGATAATGTTAAGTTGAAGATAATGCAAGGCATTAAATCAATTAATGGTTTGTATTGTCATTGATGTCAACTTGATATCATCTGTACAGTCATGTACATAATGCCAAAGACTTCAAAGAATCAATGGAATAGAGATTATGCTTTCAGTAATGCATAAAATTCAAGTATTCACTAAGTGACAGACAACACCGACAGAGTGCACACCATCGGTAAAGGCAAATAAAAAGTCATAGTGATGCCCGATGAGTAGAAGACAGTGTTGCCTGATGAAGCAAAATCATAGTGATACCTGACGAGTAAAATCCAAGGATGCCCGACGGACGAAGATCCCGAAGCTGACTGGAGTCACACCGACAGAACTGGCTATTGTCACCGATGACTAACTATAGAGTTGACTGATATAACAGAGAGTTTAGAAAATGACAAAATATCTAGCTGGCAGAGCTTAAGGATAGACTTAACTGGTTGTTTTATTTATTTTATTCGACTAGATTTAAGTAATTGATTTAAAGAAGATTTGTACAGTTGGCAAGAAGATAACTACAAGATAAATCAGGAGTTAAAGCTATAAATCAGATTGGCTGGATTATTTTTCATGCCAAGAATCAAGAATCAAGAATCAAGAATTAAGGAATATCATGTCTATATAAGAGACAAGCATAATTCACTTCCATAATCATTCACATACACGGGAAGGGGAGTGAATAGAAAGAGGATGATGAAGAGAAACTGATGAAGGATAGCTTCATACAATCCTTATCAATCAAGCTGAAGGAGAGCTAAAGAATTCTGCAGACACCAACAAATAGTGAAGCACAGCATCATAGAGCAGAAAGTGTGGAGCACAAAGAATTGAATTGATACATTGATCAAAGAGGTAATGTACTTAAATAGATCTAAAAATATGCAATTCAAGTTGCATTAGAAATAGGTCATTGTGTTTCAGTTTAACCATTGAAGCATTAAGTCTCTTAACAAGGCAGGACTTAACAGTCTTTTGTAATTGAGGTATATCCTAACAGATTGCCAAAAAGTTTATCATGAAGATAACATTGAGTGCCTGATACCAACACACAATCTAAGAAGGAGGTTGATGCAGTTAGGTAGCACCAGATATGCCAGATACCTATTGTGCCCATGGAGGTTGATCAATATTGGTAGCATATACATGCTAGATATCAAGTGATAGACTCATATTAAAATCCTCTAACAAGGTCACACCTAACAGTGTGTTTGTAACATTTAAAAGGGTTGGCTCCTAACAGGGCTCACTTCAGAAGAGTGAAAATTTGGGGTACCGGTCCTAGTGGTTTTTCCCTTAACAGGGTTTCCATGTTAAAATCCATGTGTTGTGTGTATGGTTTATTATGTTACTATTTTACATTTCACATATACATTTCTAGATTGATTGGTATACTCTGCATATTTACTGAGTATCGGTAAATAGTTTTACTGCTTATCCGTTATCAAGGAGAATAAGGAAAGACAAGGTAAACTGACAGACAGTTAAATCATTATAAGTATTTCATGACATGCATCTTGTAGGGACTTAATAATCTGAGGTTTTTTTATGGGTGGTTAGTGATTAAAGGATAAATTTTTGAGGCCACTGATTCACCCCCCCTCTTAGTTATTACTAACAGATGGTACACACAAATATGGACTAAAACTATTGTGCCCCTATTAGGAGACCTGGCCCTATTAGGAGTTGATTATTAAATTATTACATTTCCTTGTTAAAGGAATACAAAACCCTATTAGGGGTATACTGAGCACATTGCTCTTACAATTAGAAAATTGTCTCTATTATAATGCTTTATCAAAAATAAAATTATACAAGCATCTTCTATGCTTAAGTAGTTCCAGTTGTAGCTCACATCACATTTTGTCATATCATAACATCATAATGCATCCATTCATTTTAAAACACAACATCCATACTTTTCTTTGTAAAAACCTTTTCATATATATACTTTATCTCATACTTAGTCGACTCCCAAATACATCACAAAATGTGATCAACACTTATACGAAACTCAAATAAAAATTCGGTGATCATACATTACCAAAATAGAGGTAATACCCAATCCAAATCCAACTTAGCACATTTGGATTCCATGTTATACTCCTTCAATCATTGTGGCCATTCAACTACTCTGTCTCACTGTCTCACTATCTTCGCATGACTTCAAACATCTATATCTTTCATCTCTAAACTCCAAAACTTAAGTGACCTTAACTGAAGGTCTAACACACCCCAAAATAGCTTTCTCTAACCTCACATGTCTTTATTCATCATATAAAATGCTCACTGCCCAAAAATGTACTCTTGTACCCTTTAAATTGCTCTCTGGACTTAGTCATTTTTACAAACCTTAACTCCATAAATATGTTCCACTCTAAGAGATAATACATAATTGTAGTGTTTCCATAAATGAAAAACCTAATACATTCCTTAATAAGCCACTTGCCAACACGTTTTGATTCAATTAGGATTGATTTAGGAAAATAAATATTAATAATCAATTGAACAATTTTGAACATTCAATTAGTGATGAAAGACACAATGTTGACATATAGTAAAAACCATAAGTGCGACATGGAGGAATAATTAGAATGCAAAACAATGTTTCTATTGTAATGCCAAAAATGTTAATACAGACTAGTAGGCTTGAACCATTTTTGAGCATCTACATTTTTCCCCTCTTTGATACAATGCGATAATGAGCATTGTGTTAAAGAATATTGAAGAAAATCACATTAAAGCATGCCCTAGTGACTATGGGATACATGGGTGTCCCCTTGAGAAATTGACCGAAAAATGCAAGTGATAGGTCAATTTTTTGACAATAATGAGATGAATATACAAAAATGAATGGATAAAAAATTGGAGATCAAATACAAAATTTATGGTACTCGGAGTGCAAAAACCATTGTGACCAAAAAAAGGCAAGGGTTGCATTCCATCTAGGCATCCAAGAGGCTATAAAAAGGCTAGGAGAGGAGTTTGGTGGTCATTTTCACTCTCACTTTTGGAAGAATTGGAGCTCTAGGTCTAGGAGGATGGATCGATTGCTAGTGGAGAATCATCACGGGAAATAAGTGTGGATCTATCAAAGTTAGAAGGATGTAGGACTAGAGGTGAGTACATTGAGGCCTCTTTGACATTTCAATGTTTTGCACACATTTGTAGGTGTGTAGGGAGTCATTTTGGGATCAAAAGAGGTCAAAGGGGAAGCTTTGGAGTCCACATGCCCCAAGTGTGTAGAAAATGCACCCAAGTGTGATCCTAGCAACACTTGGTTGCCCAAGTTGTGTAGTTGGTCAAATAGGCTACAAAATAGGTCAAAATAGTGCTAGAACTTTCCTAAATGGTCCAAAATTAGTCAGAACCCTAGGATAGGTCCACAATAAGGCCAAACATGGTCAAAATTGGTCAAAATTGATCAACAACAACAAAAAATAACAAAAAGTTGACCCAAGTTGCATGGTAAACGCAAGAGGAGATACCCTTGTTGTAGACACGAGAGAGCAGGCTGATATGCCTAGACTTGAAACATAAATTGAATGCTCATGAGAGATAGATCATAATAGGATTGGGTCTACATTATATCACTTACATGCTTGTGATTAGGGAAAATAGGGGGTTGATCACTGCATTGGCAGAGCGATGGCATTCAAAGGCTAGTTCTTTTCATTTGTCGATGGGGGAGACTACAACGACATTGGAGGATGTTTTGGGCATCCTTGGGATCCCTATTCATAGAGAGATTGCAGATTATGACCCAAAGATAGGTAGATTAGCTCTACATTGGTTATTTGACTATGATGATGAAAATCTAGATATCAGTTATTATGAGATTCGGTGGGAGACATTAGCCAGACAATATGAAAGATTGGTGGCGGTGTTCTGCTTTGTTATTACAGGACTGTTGGTGCCAGATAAGCGGGGAAATAGATTTCCTATTAGTTGGGGGAGAGTGCTCAAGAGTATGATCATGGATGACACAGTATTTTCTTTGGGTCCATGCATATTGTCTATGACATACTATCATCTACATTAGGTAGCATATAGAGGAGGGTTATCTATCAACAATGGTACCACTCTTTTGCAGATTTGGGCTTGGGAGCATATAGAAGTTTTTCATCCTATTGTAGACTAAGTTGTGTAGAACTTGTTGGAATTATTGGCATTATTATAAGTTTTGTCATTGATGTCATATAGCTATTAGAATATCTATTGGAAAGATGGAGAAGTTATCAGAATGAGGAGGACACCTAATGAAAGTCGACAGCTATCGAATGAGAGGACAAACATGGAGCAGCCGACAAGATGAAGAAAGGGAAAAAGATTTATGGAATAATCTAGATCAAAGTTATTGATTAACCTTAATCTATAAAAGGTAAAGAATGAAGGAGAGTAAATGATTAAAACCTAAAGAAGAGATTATGATAATATGATGAAAAAGAGAACAGAGAATATATTATGAGGATAGAACTGAACAGACAAGCGAAGCGAAAAAATAGAGTAGAAGAGAGAAAAGATATTTGGAGCATAAGGGATCTAACAATATTTGTAAGAAAGGACATACATGACACTACTATCTTGTTAAGAATCCTAAAAGTTTTGACAAGGTAATTGTAAATCCCTTAACTGGGTAGTCTCTAACAGGACTAATAAAGTTCATTTTTGTGTGAGCTTTTTGTAAATCCTTTAACAGGGTAAACATTGTATTGGAGGGATTAAATATCTTAACAAAGTAGTCTCAATAGGACTCTAGATACACTTAGCAATGTATCATTCACTCCTAATCAGGTGAGACACTCGGAAGGTGACATTTTGTAAGCCCTAACCGGAAAAACTTTTTATCTACAGTGAACAGTTGTGAGTATTATCCTCACCACAGTTTTTCCCTCTAACAAAGGGTTCTGCACAACCAAAAGATTATTGTGTTATGGGTGTATGAATTTTTTTCTGTATTTACTATTATTTACTTTGATGTATATCAATAATATAGAGAACACTATATGTTATTATGTTTAGCGGTTGAAGTTTAATGAAGTAAAGTTAAAAGAGAGATAAGTTTATTTGTACTGATTCACCCCCCTCTCAGTACCTAATATTTCCAATCAACATAACTTGCACAGGGGCCATTAGGATATGCATTATATTTCAGGCATGTGATGGACACATTGGGAGATTTTACATGGCGAGCATACAAATATTTCCTTGGATGGGATGACGATAGAGAGAACCTACCATATTACAGACATGAGAGGTATTTGATTAGATGCACTATCATAGAGCATGTGGTGATTGAGGTTTAGCTACCAGAGAAAGTGCACAGGAAGTTCAGATAGAGACAAGGAATACCGACATGCAAGGCACTATTTGTGCGCTCGAGGGGTGAGGTTAGGACATGTGGTGCACTTCTCAAACCACATGTTTCATATGAAGAGTTTGAGAACTTATAATCAAGGGAATGAGGAGAAGGTGTTGATATCATAGACAAGGGGACAATAAGATAGTATGATAAGTGGTTTGTGTAACATAGGCCTATTCCTTTGACAGATCCAGATGTCCCAGTGCCCATATTGCAAGTGTTGAGAGAGGACATTACTAATAAGGATGATGATGAGGGAGAGGATAATATTAGCGAGGAGGAGGAAGATGAGGAAAATGGGGAGGATGATGAAGGAGATGATGAGGATGATGAGAGAAGCATTGAGTCTAATAGTGAGGATGGAGATGATGCTGATAGTGGTCCAGATGTTATTCCTATAGAGGTAGAGGAGGACAGAGAGGCTCCACTAGATGATGATGATATATAGGCTCCCGAGGATATTTCTAAGCAGGATATAGTGATAGGAGATGAGGTGGAGGACATCCACATGGAAACACTCTAAGAGAGACAATCAAATCTCAGAGGGAGCATATTGTAGGTCTAACAAGGAAGATAGATAGGTTGACAACAAAGAGGGATGCAGACCAGCCAACTTGGGATAAAGAGTGGGAATCACTCATGACACATATGGAAAGATTGACAAATGCAAAAATAGCCTCTAAAGATATAGCTTTTCCTAGAGCATAGGGAGAAGAGGAGGAGTCACGAGCATTTATTAGCAACATTACAAATGCCAATATGCATAGGATAGAAGAGATGTTGGAAGATGCTTGGGAGGAAAAGAGATACTGGCGATGCATGTGTGAGAGAGATGTGCCATGAGAGTAGTAGGCACCAAGTTACATGACTTTTTCCAGTAGGTCACATTCTAGGAGGATACAAAGAAGCGGAGGAGTGTTGGGACCAAGGGGGCCACCTAGGCCAAGACAGACAAGATAACAGGTAGGAGGAGCTTCATCCTCTAAATAGGGTGGAGAGAAAGAGGACTGAGAGAGAGAAGAGGCTAAAAAGAGACTCTCTCTAATAGAGGGACATTTTTATAGACATAAGATAGATTGTGAGCCTACAAGCCTTAGTGTATGCAGATACCTTGATTTTTGTACTCTGATACTTTCCGAGATAATATGATATGCAACTAGCGTATGTTGATTTTTCTTATATACATGGTGTATGCATATGTATTTTCTTGATATTTGATGATTCTCAGAGGTTGAAATGGATTTCCTTTCTATGTAGTATATACATGTATGCAACATTTTTTTGTATTTTGTCAACTTTAGAACTGGATGAATGCAAAATGCACATGTTTTTTTTAATTTTTCTATTTTATAAATGCATGAATTCATGTTACACATGTTTTTGGTGTATCGGAGCATTAGACCAAAGCAACAACAAGGATTGACTAAAGACGTATTAGTAGAAAGAAGAAATTAGAAAAATAAGTGTTAGTAAGAGGTAAAACTTGCTTTTGTAAGAGCATTTATGTTATAAGAGCAAAAATTTTTATATGGAAAAATAGATGCAATGCATCATGGCATAAAGAACTAGAGTGATAAAGAAATCCTTTTGCGCAAACAAATATGATGTAGACAGAGAATTATCTTGTCCATCCTGAAGCATATGGAACTCATGCCCTAGAATTTCATGAGAATATTCAACATACAAAATATAAAACAAAAACTGATCATGAACCATCCCAACCACTCTCATAACTCAATATTATCATCGAGTAGCAAAGGAACATGAATGAAAAGAAAATAAATAAAAGATAAAACACTCACAAAACAATGTGAGCCAACAACCATTCTGATCTTATTGTTACTTGCATTTATGGTACTTTGTTTGATAATTTGATATTGATTGATTGATTGAAAGGTTCGATGATTGATAGGTTGATAGGTTGGATAGGTTGAGGAATTTATATTGAAGATTGAAAGATAGAAAAAATCCAACCAAATTGATTGTTGAGTCAATTTCTTCAGTTTATGTTTGTTAAAGTATGATTTCGTTAAGCACATTGTTACGAGTCTTTGATCGACGTCTTCTTGCATGTTGGTCATGCCGCAAAAGAAAGATGAATATGTACAAATTTATTGCAAATTTTGAAGAGATTTTCTAATTTTTAGGTTTTTTAAGATATTTGAATTTTTTTGTGATGAACCTTTTTTCAGTACTTTTTACAATTTTTAGAAATTTTCTAGACTTTTAATGCTTTTTTTTAGAAATTTTTTGCAAAATCATATGTGATTTTTATGGTCTTTTTTCAGGATCGTATTTGATTTTTTAGGAATTTTTGAGGACATTATTTGATTTTTTTGGGGATTTTCCTCAGCTTCATATTTGGATTTTTTGGGATTTGTTTTTGGACATTTTATGATTTTTATTGATTTTTTCATGTCATTTTATGATTTTAAATGATTTTTCAAGACATTATGTATTTTCATGTTGTTATCTTCAATCTGATAAAGTGATTAACCACATTCTGGGACTCGCCCCCAGTTCAAATTCAAATTCGAGCAATGCAATGAATCTACCCCTAGATAAAACACAAACTAAATATAGAGGCCAAGGATAAGATATGTACAAACTGGGTACACCAAGGAAAGGACAAAGAATACCAACCAGTTATAGGACATAAAGGGGTACTAGAGATAATTCAAGGTGAAGGATATGACCAGGAAAGGACAAGTAAATATTAGGTAGAATCATGGTAGACATTGGAGCAACAACTTACTATGCATGGTGCCTGTTTGCCAAGTTTTTACCACGACACTTGCCCAAAGCGCCTATTTGCCAAGTTTTAACTTTTGGACATAATTTTTCTCTTTATTTCTATTTTTGCATGCCAAGATCCTTGTTTACCAGGTTTTCATCGACGCAACCATTTTTTTATTTTTCACTTTTATTTTTTCTAACTTTTTTCAAAATTCAAAATTTTTTCAGGATCTTTTTTCATTTTTTTGTTATTGTTTAGGATTGTGTGTAATACTTGTGGAGGTGCATGTTGTTCACTAATTCTGACAATGGTTATCCCTCAGGCATTGCAAGATGATAGACTCCAAACCCATATGTTGCAGTGACTATGTAGGGTCCTTCCCAGTTCAGTTCAAATTTACCAGGCTTCTCTCATTGTTGTCGGGTTTTGTAATTCATATTGAACCAAATCTCCAATCTCAAAAGGAGGACCTCTGACCTTCTTGTTATAACTCCTTTTGAGATAGTTTGGATATGCTTGCAAATGGACCAAGATAGCTTGTCTCTTCTCATCTAACATTTCAAGTTCATGGAGTTTGGACACTCTGTATTGTCCATCATCTATTATGTGTTGCAATGATACTCTTAGTAAAGGGATTTCAACCTCAAGAGGTAGAATGGCCTCAATGTCATAGATGAAAGAGTATGATGTGGCACCAGTAGGGGTGAGGATGCTAGTTCTATAGGCCCACAGATTTGGATTCAATTATAGGTGTCAGTCTCGACCAATGTCATTGACAGTCTTTTGGATTATCTTGACTATTATTTTATTTGATGCCTCAGCTTGGCCATTGCCTTGTGGATATTAGATACTGGAAAATCAATGGCAAATCTTGAATTTATCACAAACCATTGTAACATCTTTATTCTATAAAGGGATACCATGATCAATGATGATAGTAAAAGGGAATCCATAGCGACATATGATGTAATTCAGAATGAATTTGGAAATTTGTTTTCTAGTGATATAAGTCATAGGGATGGCCTCAACCCATTTGGTGAAATATTTAGTAGCAGCTATAATATAATTGTGGCCATTCAAGGAAAGAGGATTGATCTTCCCTATGAGATGAAATGCCCATTAGGAAAAAGACCATGGAGAGATAACTGACTGAAGATCTTGTGTTGGAGCATGAATTAAATTACCATGTATATAATATTTGTAACACTTTTTTGCAAACTTATGTGCATCTTGCTCCATAGTGGGCCAATAGTATCCAACTATTACTAGATTTTTTGTGAGAATTAAACCAATTAAATGACATCCTCATATACCATCGCAAACCTCAAGTAAAGCAGTTTTGGCTTCTCGTGAATCAAGGCATCTAAGGAGAGTTTGGTCAAAGGATCTCTTATAAAGAGTATCACCGACAATGACATATCTAGCAGCTTTTCAGATAAGGGCTCGGTATTTGTTCCTAGATAGATCAAAAGGTAGGATATGGGCATGCAAGTAATTGTAAATATATTGGTACACAAGCTTGGGTTATGGAATGCCAAATGCACGGATCAGTAATTGCTCCACTAGAAATTCAAAACATTATTCATTATGTGGCATGTCAATCATGGATGTTATAGTTTCCATAGCATCTTCCTTCTTATTATGTACCCTGTGAAGTTGTTGAAACTTTATTGTAACAAATTTAGATTTTAGGAAGTCTGCTTGCTGCTTGTAGGGTATCAATTTCTCATCTTTTGTTTCATAGTCATGATTAACTTAGCAAATGACTAGTTGGGAATCACCATACACTTTGAGATGTTAAATTTTCTATTGAATTGCTATCTTGAGCCATGTGATTAGAGCCTCAAATTCAACAATGTTGTTGGTACATTCGAATGCTATTCTGTATGGTTTAGGTATGACATCACCTTGTGGAGTTACAAAGATAATATTGGCTCTTGATCCATTTCTAGTATGTGTGTTAGAGTAATTAGTTAGTTTACTTACTCTTTTTTCACTTAAGTTGTCTCTTAGGTGCATATAATTAATACTTTATATTAATTATATTGCGCAACCTAGTATTTCTGTTTTAGGATTTGTTCACCTTTATAGGCTGAACTTTGTAATATTTTTTTCATAACTTAGAGAATAATATTGTGACTCTTCTTTTGAGCATCTCTGAGCTCTGCTTTTTCATTCTTGTGCTTCTTCTTTGTATCAGGTTATTTTCATGTAGGTGTATTCGTGTTCTGTGGATTTGCATGTATCAAATCCTACATGGTATCAGAGCCACCCTGTCGTTGCCTGGTTGAAGGTTTTTGAAGCCACGATTCAAAGATGATAGCCACAACTTCTCTGAGGTTTGTTCTGTGAATTTGAAGGAGGTGCTATTTTTTGGAGTCATTTGAGCAAAAACAGACTCTGCCATTACGTTCAGAAGGCCCAGGAGAGTCGAAAAACATATAAAGTTTGACTATTTTGGCCTCTGTGACCATAGGAAAAAAATTTAGCCTATTAGGGCCGTACAGGCTCAAAAATCGAGGAAAAACTCAAAAAAATTCAAAAAACACACTTTTTAAAGCCCTTTCGGGCGCTGCCAGCTTGCACCACCAGTGCGCCGCCACCCGGGCCCGCTGTCGCCCACCGGCCGCTCGGCTGCCGCCCGCGCCCGGCCCGCCCACCACTGCCTCCCCGCCCGGTCGCCACCTCTGTTGGCGGAGCTGCCCACGGACCACCGTCGCGCCACCCAAGTCCTGCAATGGCCATAAGGCCGTCAAATTTTTTGCAAGACTATGTTTTTGCAGAGAGAGTGCTCTTTTGGGGTACTTGTGGTTTTTTCACCGTATCTTGGGCATACGGTGTCCTTTTTCAGAAAATGAAATATCACCGGAAAGGTGTTTCTAAGCCCGTCACATTGGTGCAGGTCTCATTTCCTGATTTTGCCATTTTCTTGCCAGTTTTTATAGTCAAAGTCATATCTTTGTTTGTGCTCTTGTTTTGCTTCTGGAACTCAGGTTTTTTTCTTGTTTCTTGTGCTTTCATAGTAATTTGTGGTGTACAGGGGATAGGATTATACATTGTGGGGGGGTGCATTTTACTTTCTGCTATTTCCTTTAGAAAGACCCTTCTACTTCTGTCTTATTCTTCTTCCAATGTCAGACCCCTCTGTGGCCCGACTGACACCTCATAACTACCACACATGGAAGCCACACATGACCAAACTCCTCATGTCACAAGGTTTATGGTCTTGCATGGATGCAGCTCAACCAGTTCTTCAGAGGCCTTATGAGGTGCTTATGCATAGAAATAGGATGGATGAGGCAATGGGCCTCATTTCCATGAACATTTCAGATGGGTTGTTGTTCCATCTGGATGGTCTGACTACACCCAGGGATATGTGGGACAAGTTCTCCACCTTGTTTGGCACCATGGATCAGTTTAGAATTCTCCAGATAGATGCAGAGTTCACCTCCTTGGCACCTGACTCATTCACCA
>MU225016.1:29091-44438 GCA_018584345.1 Thuja plicata | reverse complement strand
CATTATTGCTACAGGGATAGTTGATCATTCCACCTGTCTCTACACCTTCTCTCACTTTGGTCCACCATCTCCATTGTCAGAGCTCAGCTCTCCTCTTTCGAGAGAGCATCATGCGGTGCAGTCAGGTCTCTTGAACCTTTGTGTTGTTCCCCAGACCAGTGTTGTGACTCCCTCACCTCATCCTGAGGAGTATTTTTCTCTTCAGCAGGATTCATCTTCAGCACTACTTGACCCTTTATCTCCATTCATCGAGCCACTAGGTGCAGTTGTTGAGGACTCTACAGAGGACATTCATCTCCTCTTTGCTGACAGTGTCAACACACCTATCATACCTCTTACATTGGGGATTCCCTTTCAGGATCCTCATGTCTACTCCTTTGAGCATCAGCTCGGCCTTCTAGTGACACCTCATCTTTCGAGGTCACCTCTTCAGTGCCCACTTCCTTTCACTCCTTTGCATTGGAGTCATGGTGGTTTGTTCATTGATCTAGGGGTTCTTTCATTCCGGGAGGGCTTTGGAACCTCGACCCTCTCTCACGCGGGGGTTGGCAGCACGCATTGTACTACTGGCTTTGAGAGAGTCTCTTGAAGTCATTCTTTTTGTCTTTGCTTGCTTTTATATCTCTTTTTGGAGAGGACTTTTTCCCACTGGGTTTTCTCCTTTGTCTCCGGTTTACAGAGATTTCCTTGTTGTTGGGTACCTAATCAGGCCTTGTTGTTGGGACCCTCTTTCCCTACTTTCATAGTTGTGCTAGGTTAGCTTACCTCCTGAGCTTCGCTTAAGGGGGGTGTTAGAGTAATTAGTTAGTTTACTTACTCTTTTTTCACTTAAGCTGTCTCTTAGGTGCATATAATTAATACTTTATATTAATTATATTGTGCAACCTAGTCTTTCTATTTTAGGGTTTGTTCACCTTTATAGGCTGAACTTTGTAATATTTTTTTCATAACTTAAAGAATAATATTTTGACTCTTCTTTTGAGCATCTCTGAGCTCTGGCTTTTCATTCTTGTGCTTCTTCTTTGTATCAGGTTATTTGCATGCAAGTGTATTCGGGTTCTATGGATTTGCATGTATCAAATCCTATAATGTGAACTATCAAAATATAGCTTCCATTCTAATGGAGGAGCATCTTGGGTCCTTGGCAATCCTGCTCAACCAAAAATATGCTTTCTTTTGTTCTTTAGCTTGTTTGGAGACTGCTTAGTGAAGTGCTTAGTTACCCTGTTGCTCGGGTATTCTTTTTGTCTTGCTTTACTGACAGGTCTCGGTGTGTGTTGATTTCTATTGCTCGAGTATGCTTTTACCGAGTTGGTTTCTATTACTCGGGTATGATTTTACCAAGTTGGTTTTTGTTTCTTGGGTATGCTTTTACCGAGTGGTTGTTATTGCTCGGTGATCTCTTCCCAAGTTATTTATCTTGATCTAGTTGAATTCTACATTTAATTTTTGTGGTGTAATTAATGTGGGGTCTCTCATTGGGATCTGTGTGGACCTAAATGTGGGTCTCTCTTAGGTATTTACGTGCCAACCTCTTTGGTGGACTCTTGTATATATTTGGTTTATGTTCTTAGTTTAGGAGAGTTTTGGGGAAGTGGTTCTGGGAGGATAGTAGATTTGGATAGAAAATTAACTGTTAAGATAAAAGAAAGGTAGGTCTATGACCTCACATGTATGAAGGTGATTTTGTAATTCATTTGAATGTATATGGTCAAAACTGGGAAGGCCTTATAGTCTGACATTTAAGAAGTTTGATCAAATATATCTGTTGTTTCTTCTCTCACTATGTGTGTTGTTGCTTTGGCATTGTCTCTGCAAGCTGGTTTAGTACTTGGGAGTGCCCTAGGCCCTGAGTTCTATCCCTCCTTGCATGAGGTGGTATCAAAGAAAATGTTAGATATGAGTTCCTTCTTGTAAGCCCTAACCCTAGTTGGTGGATATTATTGTGGGGGTGCAGATTGTGATCTGACCTACAATTGTAGAGGGATTCAAGATGGTTCATGGGAGAGGAAATGTAGATCCAGGTCTAGTGGATATGCTAATATAGATGGATGCAAGATTGGAAGCTATTGAGACAACCCAGTGTAGAGGAAGACATCTTGAAGATGTTAGTGATGATGAATTAGAAGAAGTTCAAGGTGAAGCTGCATGTGCAACAGTGATGGATTAGGAAGAAGAGAGATTCGTGTGAGCATTGACACGTTTGAAATCCACACCTCAGTTTAATCCTCCTGAGTATAGTGGAAAGTTAGATTCTGATGAATTGATTGACTGGATAATTGAGATGGAAAAGTACTTTGAGTATGAGAATGTATCAGAGGACAAGAAATTCAAGTTTACAAGTACACAGCTGAAAGGTCATGCATCCTGGTGGTGGGAACATCTACAATTGGATAAGAAGAAGAAAGGTAAAGACAAGATCAAGGTATGGGATAAGATGATAAACAAATTGAAAGGCAATTTCCTACCTTGTGATTATCAAATTAACCTAGTTCGATGAATGCAAAGTTTGAAGCAGAAATATATATCGGTAAAAGAATATACTGAAGAATTATACATATTGGACATAAGATCTGGACATGTTGAAGATGAGGTGGAAAGAGTAGAATATATCTAAATGGATTGAGAAGTTGTATACAAGATGAGATCAACTTGGTCAAGATGGAAAGCATTGAAGAGGCATATCAGTTTTCCCTAAAAGCTGAGGAGAAATTAAACAAGAGATATGAGCAAAGACAAAGAGGCAGAGGTGGTAGATTCCCTAGAGGAAGAAGTAGATCTCATGGTGAAAATAATAGATATTAACTAGACAAGTCAATTTCATACACATCTCAAGACAAAGGAAATACTAAATGGAAAGGTGGAAGTTCATACTGAGGAAGAGGAAGTTACTCTCGAGGTGGTTATAGTAGAAGAGAGTTCCAAGGAACTTGTTACAATTGTGGTGAAGAAGGACATTGGTCTTTTGAGTGTACACATGCAAGAAAGAAATTCAGTAGCAACATAAATGCTTTGGTACAAGAGGAGTCATTGAATGAACTTGAGAAGGAAGGGAATCTCATGATCTAAAGGATACTTTGGAGTGAGAAAGATAAGCAAGATCTTGTCAGAAAAAGTTTGTTCAAGACCAGATGTAGAGTTGCAGACAAAGTTTGGAAAGTAATTGTTGATAGTGGAAGCTTGAAGAATCTGGCATCTGAGGAAATGATCACAAATTTGCAGTTGGAGAGGAAGAGGCATCCAAAGCCCTATTAGATCTCATGGATCAAAGATGAGCATACATTAATGGTGAGTGAACAATGTGTTGTGAACCTGAAAATTGGAAAGTATTATGATAAGGTATTATGTGATATTATGCCAATGGATTGTTGTCATATTTTGTTGGGTAGACCTTGGAAATATGATAGACGTGCTATACATGATGGAAGATTGAATACATATTCTATTTGGGTTGATGGTAAGAAACAAATATTGTTACCTTTGGTTGAAGAACCTGTTGGTGAGTCATGTACATCTATGAAATTTTGTCTGATGGAAGGTAGATAGTTTGTTAAGGATTTGAAAAGAAATGATATATGTCATGCTTTGATTCCTAACAAACCAAGTAAGAATACAAAAGATGGAATTCTTGCAGAAGTTGAGGAGTTACTCACTAAGTACAAAGAAATTATTTCAGATAATGTACATGATGGTTTTCCACTGATGAGAGATATTAGTCATTGTATAGGTCTAATTCCTGGAGCTAGTTTACCGAAAAAGGCACCACATCGGTTAACATGGACCGAAGATGAAGAGCTTAACCGACAAATTCATGAGTTGTTGAACAAAGGTTTGATCTGAGAAAGTTTGAGTCCATGTGCAGTACCAGTTGTATTGGCACCTAAGAAGAAAGGAGAATGGAGAATGTGCACTGATTCAAGGGCAATCAATAAGATCACAGTGAAGTATAGGTTTCCTATACCGAGGATGGATGATATAATGGATTGTTTGAGTGGAGCAAAATATTTTACCAAAATTGATCTAAGGAGTGGATATCATTAGATAAGAATCAAAGAAGGTGATGAGTGGAAGACTACTTTCAAGACAAAGGAAGGATTGTATGAGTCGTTGGTTATGCCTTTTGGTTTAACTAATGCACTGAGTACTTTTATGAGGTTAATGAATGAAGTTTTGAAGAAATTCTTGAATAAATGTGTGATTGTATACTTGGATGATATTCAGATATTCAGTAAGACTAGAGAAGAGAATTTGATGCATAAGGCAAGTCTTACAGAGATTGAAAGAGGAAAAGTTGCTGATAAATCTGAAGAAGTGTTCCTTCATAAAATAATAACTTGTGTATTTATGTTTTGTGATTTCAGCTGATGGTTTGAAGATGGATCCTGAGAAGGTTGAAGCTACACTTAGTTGGCCTACATCTGAGAATGTCAGAGGGGTAAGATCATTTCATGGATTGGAAAGTTTTTACAGGAAGTTTATATAAATTTCAGTTCTATTTGTAATGCTATGACTGAGACAATGAGAGGAGAATTCAAATGGTCCCGTGGAGCTGATAAGATTTTTGAGACTTTAAAACTGAAGGTTGTTGAATTACCTGTGTTAGCCTTACTTGATTTTAATAAAGTATTTCAAGTTGAATGTGATGCAAGTGGAAGTGCAATTGGAGCTGTGTTGACTCAAGAAGGTAAACCTGTTGCTTTCTTTAGTGAAAATTTGAATGATGCAAAAAGGAAATAGTTTGTCTATGATCAAGAATTCTATGCTATTGTTCAAGCTATGAAGAAATGGAGACATTACTTGATGCCAAATGAATTTGTGTTGTATATTGATCATAAGGCATTAAAATATCTGAGTAGTCAAAATAAGTTGAATCAAAGACATATGAAATGGGTAGAGTACTTGCAGAGTTTCACATTTGTGATTAAGCATAAGAGTGGAGTTTCTAATCAAGTTGTTGATGCATTGAGTAGAAGAAGATATTTGTTAGCTGAAATGAGAATTGAAGTTCTTAGTTTTGATGATATGAAGAATTTGTATGAAAGTGATCCTAATTTTTCTAAGAAGTGGAGAGTGTGCAGAGCACCTAGTTCAAATCAATCAAGTAAGTATGAAGATTATTTCATCCAGGAAGATATTTTGTTCAAAGGTATTCAATTGTGTATACCGAGAGGATTAAATGAGAACTAATTTGATTAAGGAGAAACATAGTAGTGGATTGGCTGGACATTTTGGTATTGATAAAGCATTGAGTTTGTTGAAGGAAAAGTATTTTTGGCCTTAGTTGTATAATTATTTTGAGAAATTGGTGAAAAGTTGTGGAGTTTGTAAAGTTGCAAAAGGAGTAAGTCAGAATACTGGTTTGTACACATCGATTACTGTTCCTGAGAAACCTTGGAGTGATATTAGCATGGATTTTGTTCTTGGCTTACCAAGGACAACAAGAGGTAATGATTCCATATTTGTTGTTGTGGATAGATTTTCTAAGATGACACATTTCATACCATGTAGAAAAACATCAAATGCAGTACATATAGCAGATCTTTTCTTTAATGAGATTGTCAGATTGCATGGATTACCAAGGAGTATCATCTCTGACCGAGATAGTAAGCTTGTTAGCTATTTTTTTAAAACACTTTGGAATAAGTTGGACACTGAGTTGAAGTATAGTTCTACATTTCATCCACAAACTAATGGGAAAAGAGAGGTTGTAAACCAAAGTTTGGGTAACTTGTTGAGATGCTTAGTTGGAGACACACCAAGCAATTGGGATTTGATGTTGGCACAAGAAGAGTTTGCATTCAATAGTTTAGTTAATAGAAGTACTAGAAATACACCTTTTGAGATTATTCATGGCACACAACCAAGAGGTATATCAGACTTAAGAGATATTGTTGGAGAATAGAAAAGAAGTGCTAAAGCAGAAGAATTTGTTCAATTTATGAAGACATTGCATGAAGATGTAAAATAGAAGTTGGACAAAAGTAATAAAAAATACAAACATAGGGTAGATAGTTCAAGAAGACATAAAACTTTTGAAGTTGGTGATGTTGTAATGGTTCACTTGAAGAAAGGCAGATTTCCTGTTGGAACATACAGTAAATTGAAAATGAAGAAACTTGGTCCTTGCAAAATTCTGCAAAGATTTGATAGTGGAAATGCTTATAAAGTGGAATTATCTGATGACATGGATATATCACCTATATTCAATATTTTAGATTTGTATGAGTATCATAAAATTGATGAAGAAGTGACAGTACTGAGTGATTATCCCAAGAAACAGATAGAGGAAGTTGAACAAATTTTGAAACGGAGAGTTGGAAGAAGCACCAGAGGAAAGGAATACAAGGAGTATCTAATAAAATGGAAGAATAGACCAATTGAGGACTCATCTTGGATTTCTCAATCTAAGTTAGATTCATTTTAGGTTGGACCAGATACACGATTCAGGGAATCATTCTTGTAACCCAAGGTGTCTGATGCAGGAGCATCTTGGTTCCTTGGCAATCCTGCTCAACCAAAAATATGTTTTATTTTTTTCTTTAGCTTGTTTGGAGACTGCTCGATGAAGTGCTTAGTTACCCTATTGCTCGGGTATTCTTTCTGTCTTGCTTTACCAATGGGTCTCGATGTGTGTTGATTTCTGTTGCACGTGTATGCTTTTACCGAGTTGGTTTATGTTACTCAGGTATGCTTTTACCAAGTTGGTTTCTATTGCTTGGGTATGCTTTTACCGAGTGGTTGTTGTTGCTTGGTGATCTCTTCCCAAGTTATTTATCTTGGTCTGGTCGACTTCTAAATTTAATTTTTGTGGTGTAATTAATGTGGGGTCTCTCATTGGGATCTGTGTGGACCTAAATCTGGGTCTCTCTTATGGATTTAAGTTCCAACCTCTTTGGTGGACTCTTGTATATATTTGGTTTTTGTTCTTATTTTAGGAGATTTTTTGGGAAGCGGTTCTGGGAGGATAGCAGATTGGATAGAAGATTAACTATTAAGATAAAAGAAAGGCAGGTCTATGACCTCAGATGTATGAAGGTGATTATGTAATTCATTTGAATGTATATGGTCAAAACTGGGAAGGCCTTACAACTCGACATGTAAGAAGTTTGATCAAATAATCAAAGATATATGTTGTTTCTTCCCTCACTCTATGTGTTGTTTCTTTCGCATTGTCTCTGCAAGATGGTTTAGTACTTGGGAGTGCCATAGGCCTTGAGTGCTATCCCTCCTTGCATCACATTCATTAGATATTGCAAAGGTAAAGATTGAATCATCTGGAAAATTTGAGAGCATAGGATGATCATCTTGGACTGGTATGAGTTGATCAACTATTACATGGCCTTTGATTTCTTTATGTAGCCTATATATTCAATATCAAATTCACTCGGGATCATTACCCATTTAGCCAGGTGTCCTATGAGAGCTTCTTTTCTTAGAAGATACGTTATTGGGTCAATCTATGATATGAGCATAATTTTCTAATGAAGCATGTAATGACTTAATTTTTTTTTTTTTAAAACCACAACAAGGCATGCTTGTTCAATGAGTCAATAATTTATTTCTATCCAACAAGTGTTCTAGTTATGTAGTAAATATCTCTTTCTCTACCTTGTTCATCATGTTGCGCCAAAAGGGCTCGCAGTCCAGTTTCAGTAGTAGAAATATAAAAAATGAATGGCTTTCCCATAATAGGAGGCATCAAGATTGGTGGATTAAGAACATAGTCCTTCAGATGTTGGAAAGATTGCTCACATTTTTTATTTCATTTAAAAGTCACACCTTTATGTAGCAGATGTTGGAAAGATTGACACTTGTTGGCTAGCTGTGTAATGAATCTTCGGATAGACTGCAATTTTCCCTATAGAGTTCTTAGTTTCTTCAAAGTAATCAGAGGAGGCATTTCCAATATTTCTTTCACTTTCTCAGGAACTACTTAAATGCCTCGATGAGAAATAATGTAATCCGGGAGTTTTCTAGAAACAAATCCAAAATAGACTTCTTTGGATTCAAACGGATCTTATAGCCTTCCATTCTCTCAAAGATTTTACCTAAAATGATCAAGTGATATTTTCTTGTGAGGGATTTTCATAGTAGATCATCAACATAGTCTTCCATCAGTATATTCATGAAATCATAGAAGATAGAAGTCATTGCTCTCTGATAAGTTTCTCTAGCATTCTTGAGACCAAAGGGCATGGCATTCCAATAGTATGTTCCCCAAGCACATGTGAAAGTTGTCACGGGTTGATCTTCGGGAGAAATTCTTATTTGATTATAACCAAAGAAGCCATCCATCAGTGATAACATCTCATATCCAGTTGTCATGTCTACTACGATGCTAATATTTGGTAGTGGAAATTCATCTTTAGGGAATGCTTTATTCAAGTCACTCAAATTTGTACATATTCTTATGCCCCCAGTGTGTTTTCTAATAGGGACCAAATTAGAAATCCAATCTGCATAGTCAATTCGTCTAATGAAACCAACATCTAGTAACTTTTTCAATTCTGACTTTACTAGGAGAGCTATTTGAGGATGCATTTTTCTCAATTTCTGCTTCACTAGTTTCACACCTAGTTTCAGTGGTAAGTGGTGAAGGAATCATTCTAGATCCAAGCCAGAGATATCAACATAGGACAAGGAAAAATTGATTTGCATTTCCAAGAAGAATTTGATGAATTCATATTTTTCTTCTTTTGATAGAGAAGCTGAAAAAGTGTATGATTTCAGGATTATTTGGCGGTCCCAAATTGAGTTCTTCTGTTATTTCAATTAATAATGTTGACTCATCTTTCTGTGGGGTATGCCCAATATTTCATCCTCAGGTGCCTCAGAGAGATTTTCACCCTCAGATACGTCCTTTATTTTTGGTTTTTTCACGGTTTAATGACACGTTTTAGTTTTCAACCGAAGACCTATTATTTTACTTTTTTCTTTTTTTCTTTTTCTTTTTAATTTTGCGACTGGAAGATGGAGTTGACTCCCCCAAAATATGTTGTGGCATCAAGATCAATGGTGAATTGCAGTCTTACTGGTGCAGGAGCACCCCCAATTTCATCCACCAAAGAACATTAGAGGACACAAGAACAAAAGGGTTAGGGTATTGATTGGTTTTTGGATCCAATGTCATCAATAAGTCCTTAATTGTAAGACAAGGGGACACAAGGTGATGTTATAAACCTAGTTGTCTACCTTAGTCAATTTGGACAATATTGGGTAGATTAGGCTAGAATAGTCTAGGGAACCTAATGAAGGTTAGGAATGTTAATTTAACCCTTCTAAGGTATCTTATGCAGTCTAAACACAAAAATTTGCAAGTTTAGTCACATTAGACATCTTTTGTTAAAAGTTTTCAAATGTTGTCAAAGTTGTCAATGTTGCATAATGCAACTTTTTGTCAAAAAGTGCAACTTTTGAATCCCAACGTTCACAACCATTTTTTTCGGTTGGAACTGCTTAGGAAATGTATGAAAAGTTTGAAAAAACTTACTCCATGGTTGGAGTGAATCAATTGTAAAGTTTTGATAGTGAAATCAATAAAATTTAATTCTTTTCCCATATTTTCAACTATTTTTTTGAGTTGTACAGGTCTGTACAGATTCCAATGCACCACTAAAGGATTCCAAAAGTTGGTCCTATGTCTTAGGTGAATTTTTCAAGTGGTTTGAAGGTTGGAAGTGCAGAGGATCGAAAGTTATCTAATTTTGACTGTCCATTGGTCATAGGAAGGCCCTAACTAGGGTTTCGAGACAAAATTCCTCTTTCCCAGAGACTCTACCATGGGAAAAATCTAACCCTTGGTGGATAAAGGAGGGAGGATTTAATTTAATACTTTTGAGGTCTTAGATCGGGAGGCAGTTGATGGAGGGAGAAAACATTAAAACCCTTAGACAGGCATCTAGATGCGACTGTCCAGAATTGGTTTTTGAAGCACAACTAGGGCTAGGAATGGAATGAAGACCTAAATCCTTGGATTTAGTAGTTTTATGTGATCCCAAAAGTTTCAAAATTATAATTATTGTAAATTGAATCTAAATTGAGGTACTTTCTTTGGAAAAGTGGCCTAATTGCTCAATTAGGCCTAGGAGAGAATTGTGAACAATAGGAGTTAGGAGATTGGTCAAGATTCCTAGCTTGGAGGGTGTTTTTGGTGAGTGGATTGACACATTTTATGGTGGTAAATACTTTCTTTGGTGGAGTTCCATGTGATTTTCCTTCATTTATCCATTTTTGCTCCTTGTAGCCCTATAGTGGGTTAAGTGTCCAAATTGAGTCTCAGAGTTGAGTAAGTGTGGGATTTGTCTTTTATTACATATAACTAAGGTGTCTAACCTTTTAGAACCCCTATTCCATCCCTGGATTGATTGGTTCTAATTTGTGGCTAAGAATACCCTAAGGTTAGTTAAGACTAGGAAGTGGATCTAGTCTTGTATGTGGGTTTTGGGAACTCTAGTGGAGTCCTAGACTATATGGTGTTGGGAAGGTATCTTGAACCTTTGTGAAATTGTTTCATATATTTTGGGGCTCTGCTGCACTTACCCTTTCCAAAGTTACCCCAAATTAAAAAATATAAATTCTAATTTGGCCAAAAGATGATTTCATTTTGAGATCGCTATATAAGATCTCCCTCTCAATTCATTTTAGCGTCTCATTCTCTCATCTACACAAGACATCAATTAAAGAATGGATCTAATACAAGGAGAAGCATATTACATCAATTAAACTTAAATTATTATTTTTTGTTATTATTTCATGGTGATTTATCATGTTATTTCATCAACACATGGATGACTTATCCTAAGAACATTGCATCATCAATTGAAGGTATAATATTTTCAATTAACGATTTCCATTCAAGCATTTCAATTCAACTTTCTATTTTAATTCATCATTATTGTAGGATTGAGTCCCAACCTAAGGTTTGACTAAGGAAAACCCTTATAGAGCCCCAAAAACCAATTTTGTCCTCTTGTGTGTAGATCCAGGTCTAGTTACAAGCTTCTGATAGAAATATAAGAGAAAAAAGTGACAAAAGACCAACATAACTTCTTCCTACATTACTTACCAAAAACTTGGTCAAGGGAACTTGAAGCATCCTTGCCTTGGTTAGGGGTTCTTGGGGTGCCCTAGTCCTGGGTCAAGGATTCTTGGAGCAACTTTGACCTTCCAAAAAGAACTAAAATTTGGTAGGAAGTAAGTATAAGCTCTTGGGGTCCCAGATTTAGTCTCGGGTGTTAAAAAACTCATTTAACAAGTCAAGGACACATAAGGTGATAATAACCTTTTGATTTTATCGTAGATTTCAGATAGTGGTACCCTACACAATTCTCCTTTCATTTTTATACATGTTTTGAAGTTTTGACTTTCTAAATCAACCAATATCATTTGTTGAGACCTATATCTTAATCACTTAGTTGTTTGAATCACTCAAGAAATCACTTAGAGCAATAAAGGAATAGAAGCCCTAAGAGTATGATATTAAATTAACTTTCTTGAGAAAAGTGTTAGTCAATCATACTTATCTCTTGGTGGCTTCATATTCTAATGTAATGAAAGTGGACATAGGCCTAATTCGTAATTTGCATAAATTAGTGACTCTAATTGCCTACATTATGCAAACAACTCAAATGCGTTACCTGCATGTTTAGACATTTTAATGTGAGTGCCCACTTTTCAGCTCACCATCTTGGTGCACATAGTTGTATTAATTATAATAATATTATATATTTACATATTATTGTATATCATTGCATTATAATATTATCATTTTTGTTATATTATAACATTATTATTATATTTCAGCCAAGAACATTTCATCCCAATGTGGCTTGGAATCCAAGAAAAAGAAATCTTCTCCCTCTTGGTGGAAGGGTGCTTCCACTCAACATTACATAGTTATGAAAAGCTCCTCTCGGCCTGGGAAGGAGGACGATACTACTCTGCATCCTACTGTCCCCATTGGATCTATGGTGGTTGCTAGAGTTGAACATGTTGTTATGCTAGATGTTTTTGTAGGTGGGTTCGTGGGTGTTGGATTGACTGGTCCAAATGGTGTTTTGGATTCTACTAGCTTTGGTTCGAAAAAACCAATAACTGATGGCTCTATGGCTGGGGCCAAAGCTGGCCCTGTGCTGGAAGTATCGTTGGAAGATTCGTTTCCATTGCTGGGGGCTAGTTCTTCAACTTTGGACTCTTTGTGCTGGCAGGATGAGGCTGTGAGAGTTGAAGAAGGTTGGATCACAGTTAAAGGAAAAAATTCTAAGAGATCCTCTCCTTGTTTTGAAATGACCCTTCGGTCCCATAAGAAGGGGACGAAAGGATATGTCTCTTTCACTTTGTTGTTGTTCTCTAATGACTCATTTTGTGTTGCGGCTTCAGAGTGTTTGTTATGAGTTTTTGTTAAGTGTGTTTCTCTTAGGCCTTTTGTTCAGGCTACTCTGGTGTGTTTTGGGAACTTTTATTGTCCTATGTTAAGTTCCTCCTTTGTATAGGGTTTCGGGGCTCCTTCAAAACCTATTTTTACCTTAATAAAAAATTCTATTATTGTATTTCATTAATATGTAAATTATTAATTATTTTATTATAATAATACTTTAACCCTTATTATATTTATAATCATATCTCTAATAATACTCTTAATAAAAAGCCTAATTGGATATGTGAGCCCCTTCCTAACCATAACATTTATCATAATCCTAACTACAACCCTCACTCTATTTCTAAGTGTAACCCTAATCCTACTCCTAAGAGTAATTGTAATATAAAATATATTATTATAATAAATAATATAAATAAATTTTTTTGGTCGGTAATAACTTTTGACTAGAGCTTTGAACCAGTGAGGTCACAATGGGGGACCCCATCCTTGTGATGATTTGTTACCAATTTTTTGAGGCATTAACATCTCTTAGATTTGTCTCCTACTTATATATCTCACATCTTGCCTTGTCGCTCCATCTTCTTATCTCTTCGCTCAATTCTCCTTATCTCTCAGTTGTAGCGAGCACTCCTCCTTATTGCTCTGACCCTTATATATCTCATTCATCCTTATCTCTCAGTCACCACTATAACTCTGAGGCTATCTCACACCTTCTCCACATGACATATTATTTTGCCCTTATATCTCCAACAATGACTCCTTATATCTCCCTGGCCAAACCTTATCTCTCCACATGTCACATCTGACCTAACTCCTTATGTCTCCCAGTTCATTTCCCTTTCAAATCTCTCCTTATGTCTCCATCAATCACACATTATCCCTCCACGTGTATGGACTCATTATGTCTCCCTCAATACCTCCTACCAACCAATCTCACTCCCCCGTCGCACTTGGACACTCCTTGCCACCCACGTTTCTCCCACCACTAACTCTTACTCCACAATATCCAACCTCTACACCTGCCTGACCACCCGAGCCGCCAAATCCTCCTACCCATGTCAACATTCTTTGTTAGTTATCACCTTCATTGACTCCAACCTTTCGCCTTTCCTTTGGGAGTTTAGAACTTGGGACACCCCTATTAATAGGGGATCACAACTATCGTTGTGTTGTGGGCTTATGCCCTAAATAATATAAATAATTAATTTTAATATAATACCTTTAATATGATTTAATAATAATATAATCTCATAATATAAACATTAATAAAATATAATATTAGTAAAATATATGTTTAATTCTATTATAATAAATGATTTAACCTTTATTATATCTATAAACATATCTCTAATTGTACTCTAACCCTTTTCATAACCTTAACAATTATCATAATCCTAAGTGTAACCTTCACTTTATTCTAATCATAATCCTAACCCTAATCCAAATACTAGCCCTAACCCAAACTCTAATCCTAGGTATAAGTCTAGCCCTAATTCTAATCATTATTTGAACCTTAGCATAACCCTTGTTTTATCTCTAATTATACGCTTAACCATAATCCTAATCTATAACCTTAACCATAATTATCATTCTAACTTTAACCCTAACCCTAATCTTGAGCTAAACCCTATCATAACTATTATTCTATCTATAATCATATCTCTAACCCTTAAACTGAGGTTAACTACATCTCTCAACCTTGCCCGGGACCCTAACCCTAACCATACATCTAATAGTAAACCTAACTCTAAGAATGATCCGAAACCTAACTACATCTCTAACATAAACCCTAACACTAACCCTAGCCCTACCCTTCAGCCTAAAATTAAACATAATTGTATTCCTGACCATAACCCTAACCTTAATCATATACCTTGTCTAAATTTTATATAACAATTATGTTATCTTTAATCATATCTATAACTATAATTTGAACCATAACTCTAATCCTTCCCCTAACTACATATCTAACCCTAACATTAACCCCAACCATATATCTAACCCAAAGCCAAGCCAAACCCAACCCTAACTGTAATCTTGACCATAACAATTCACCTAATCGTAATTCTTATGAACCCTAACATAACCCTTATTATATATTTAATTCTATCTCTAACCATAATCTTAATCCTAACCTTAATCCTAACCTTGATTATATGTCTAACCTTAACCCTAACCTTAACCCCAATTGTAACCCTATCTATATCTCTTACCACAACTCTAACCCTAAACCCAACCCTATTTATATATCTAACCCAAAACCTAACGCTAACTATTTCTCTAACCTAAAACTTAATTTTAAGTATAGCCTTAACAATGATATAAACCTTAACCCTAACACTAACCGTAATCCTCAACCTAAACCCGATCGTAGACCTAAACATAACCTTAATCTTGACCCTAACCCTAACACTAAAACTAATGCTACTGATGGCCCTAACTATGACCCTAATCCTAAAACAATTATTATTATTATTTATATAATTATAAAATGTTTCAATATTATAATTTACTATGAATATAATTCTTATTTATAGTATAATTATTATTAATGATATAATTTATTTTATATTATAATATTTTTATAGATATTTTAAATATTTATAAAATAATAATATTATTTAAAAACTAAATTATAATATACTAATATTCATAACATATTCAACCGTCTCTATGCTAGTGTTGCTTCTCCATTTTTCGATGACATGGTCAATGTCGTGGTCTTTTTTGAGTTTGCCTTGCTTGCTCCTTCTGTGGTTACAAGTTGTGTTGTTTAGGTGGTCTTAGTGAAGGGTTGTCAATGTGTTTCCTTTGGTTGAAACTGGTCGGGATGCAAAGGACTTTTGGTGTTCATGGTGCTTTGTGACAACCTACATCTTGGGTTGTTCTTTCTATTGTTGACAGTGATGATTCATAATTTTGCTCCTTTTACTCATTTTGGGGGGCCGATTGTTGCTAGCTTGGTTAA
>MU225016.1:0-12716 GCA_018584345.1 Thuja plicata | reverse complement strand
CATTTAAATCTTGATAGCAATATCACAATTTGACTCGGTGAAGAAAATATCTCCTACTTATCTAACTATAAACTAGTAAAAAACACTCAAATGTTATTGGTTGTAAGAATGCTTATATAAATACAATATTAATGGTGTTGGAAAAAATATCTTTCACAAAAACATAATTGTACAATATATGATTTGAATTTCAATTAATTAATAAATTATAACCCCAAAAATAGAAAAGGTAAACCAATATATAGCTTTGGCATGTCCCATTCTAAATAGCTAGAAATTTTATCCGTACCCAAACTATGTGAACGACAAAAAGAAAGACAATATTAAATTAAATTAATTAGAATTGCACCCTTTCATATATACACACTATATTATTTTATTTTATTACATAAAATTTAATATAAGCATATTATTTAAAAATACATTTCTAAAATTTAGATTATACTTTTATCTTATTTACCTATTTTTCATATACTCTAGCTATCACGAAGAGAAGAGGGAAGATTGATATAAATAATATATTATAGAGGTTTATCATAGCATTAAGGTTTTTATATAAATAATTTAGAAAGGTTTATATAGATGTTAAAAATACATATATAATTATAGATAGACATTTAATAATAATATTAACGAGTTTAACTTTTATTTATTTTTTATTATAAAATTGATATTTAAATAGTAATATAATTAAATTTTGAATTTTATTTTCTTATAGGATATTTGAATAAATTTTATTGATTTTTTTAAAAATATGATCATCTTATAATTATTTAAGCAAAAAAAAATGCATGTTCATGTGTCATCCATTTATATCATTATAGGGCATGTTTCTATATTATTTGGACTGTAATTATTTTATATACATTTATTTATAAGATTATAAGAGATATCTCTTAGCCCGTTTGTTTCGTGGAATTTGTGCATGCTAGAATTGCCAATTCTAGAATTGAATCCATTCTGGCAATTGTGCTATTCTCAAAATGAATTCTAGAATATGGGCTTGCCCTGTTTGGTTCACCTGGAAGATGACTGAGAAGATGCCAATTTTGCGTTTGGTTCCACACAACTAGAAGTGGAATTGGAATTTTGTTTTTGCACACACACACACACACACGTGTGTGTGTATACACACACACACAGGTGTGTATATATACACACAGGTGTGTATACACATATATGCACACACATGTGTATATATATATACACATTTGTATATATACGCATACACGTGTGTATATATATACACACATACACACATATACACATATACACACACATATGTATATACACACGTGTGTATATACACACACATGTATGTATACACACACATGTATATGTGTGTGTGTATATATACATATGTATATATATACACATACAAGTGTGTGTATATACACACATATATATATGTGTATATATACACATGTGTGTATACACACGTGTATATATACAAACATGTGTGTATATATACACACATGTATATATACACATACATATGTGTGTACACACACACACATATATATATACACATGTATACACATATACATACATGTGTGTATACACATATATACATACATTTGTGTATATATACACATACACACACACATATACACACACACACACACGTGTATATATATACATGTGTGTATATACACTTGTGTGCACACACACACACACACACACACACACATATATATATATATACATCCTTATAGCAATATAATATACATTATTGAAACAAAAATGGGAATGAATTTTCCTTCCCAAAATAATACTTTCAATTCCAATTCCAATTTTCAATTCCAATTCCAGGTTTGAGAAGGAATTATGGAATGCTCAAAACGACCCAAAATTAGAATTCACATAACCCTATTCCAATTTTTAATTTTGGAACCAAACAGGGAATTGAACATTTTGGAAATTTGGAAATGCCAATTCCCATTTAATTCCGCGAAACAAACGGGCCCTAATGTTTGAAGATTTTTTAGAAAATGTGCTTAAGATATTTTGTATTTTAAATTATTTTAGTAGTTTTATATACTATTTATTTAATAATTTTTTTTTATAATTTCTTTAATATAATTAAAGAGTTGTGTATTTTTTAGATTCGAAAAACATAAATAAAAACAAAACATATTCATTGGTTTTCATAAGAGGGCGATGAGTTTAATAATTTTAAATACACAAACTAAAAGCTACTACATATACACAAGTAAAAGTATTTCAAATACACAAATACTTAAATGAAAACAAAATAAAATTATTTATTTTATATATTAGATTTATAAGTTTAAATTGTTCAAATCATTATATTTTCTTAAAAAAAAGGCTCGCATCTCGAGATCCTCTGCTCTGTAGGACAAATTGATAAAGCAAGTTTCGTTTTTCAATAAAACTTAGTATGCGAAACAACAAAATAATATTAGCCTCTCTAATTTATTTGATGCCCTAAATGACATCAAACAAGATTATTTCAAAAGGACAAAAATATATCTCCCAGTCTTCCTTTCATCAATAGAATATCATTTTGGGTCTCCACGCTTCCAATAGTTTTCATGTAAACCCTCTGCGGAAAATTAAGGAAACTAGATTTTTGAGGGTTTCGAAACATGGAACGAATATTACGTCCAATGAATGGAAGACGATGCGTAGTCGAAAGAAACAAGGCATTTCTGAGAAAGCACCACCCACGAGGATAATGGTCTTTCGGCCATCCCCATTACAAGCAAAATTCCTTCCTTTGCTTTTGGTCCAAATAAGTTATAATTGGGAAGATCTGGATGTGGTTTTGGAAATCTTCCTATGAAGAACTTTGCTCTTCTGGTTCGACGCACCGCCAATCCTAATCCTAGAATGGAAAATCCAAAGGAGGCGTTAAACATGCTACCCACAATTCTGGATCAAAGAAGGATTTAGGGCATTCAGAGAATGCCAAACATAGAGATTCCAACAATGCCATGGAACAGATGAATGTCATGATAATTAGCAACATCTATTCACTATGAGAGCATTGTAAAAAACACAGAATTTATGCGAAGTGGGAAGGCTGCAGAATCTAGAATGGCTGAAGTCTTCCTTCCAAAACTAGGTAAGTATCTCTTCTCTCGATAATGGTTTCTTTTTCATAGATTGTATAGACACATCCTTGAGATCTAGGTTTTTAACTGGCACTCCTATATTCTGCAAAGGTTTTATGGTAAGATTCTTTGCATGGACCCAGAATTTTGACCCCTTCAAAAGTAATTTTGTTCCTAAATATCAGTGGGTAAATATTCCCAAATTTCTGATGGAATTGCTTCACAACCAAATCTTGATCAAAATAGGAGACATGTTTGGAGGATTCGAGGGTTTGGAGGAAAACTTCATTTCTTTGAGCAATGTTAAAATTATGATAAAACATAATCTTAAACTAAAATTAGACCTATTAAAATTATCACGAATATATCTTTCTACATCATCAATTCTCAACCCTTTGATGGAGTAATTCATAAATAATTTAATTTTAATAATTCAAATTTAACAAGAGAATTTGTAGAAGAGAGAAATTTGTGTTTTAAGAATAATCCTGAAGAGCTATCTCTATTTGATAACAATGTCATAGTCAAGTTTAATACAGGAAAATGGGGTTTTATTTTATCTCATAAAACCCAAGATACAACACAGACTAGTGACATAAATTCCTTCACAGATATTGAAGGAGAGATTTTGGAATATAATTCATGTAGAAATCTTGATTCGGAATTGGTTATTAATACCACCACACAAACATCGATACATCCCTCTTTAACCCCAAACATCATTAAATCTGTAACAAACCTCGAGAAGCCAAAAAACAAGGAGCTTGAGCCCCTAATAAACTTAGAACCCACCATAGAGAACCATAACACTCTTAATCCAAAAAAAAAAAACCTTAAAAATTAACCATTCTTTGTTGGATTCAAATTTTAGTATTGATTCTCCAAAACTAAATAAATGCGATAATGTAAATCATTTAAATACATATAGTATCATAAACAATTCAACTGAAACGATTATTAAAATAAAACAATATAAACTTGTAAGAAATATGGAAACTAAGATGCAATCTCTCAGTTAACTATTAGGGGAAATAATGGATATCCAAAACAAAGTTAGAAATGAACTAAATACCTGGTATAAGCTACAAGAAAATACTAACTTATTTGGCAATCCAGATAAGGCAACATAAGATGTAGGTGTTATAACTCATCAAGACAACTTGTATAAACTAACAACCATAAATCTTAACAAGGAAATCTCATCTCCTTGATAACTATGAGTAGATCAAGATTTCATAGAAAGTCATACACAAGAAGTAAGTATAAATGAACATACAAACATCGATGTATTTTCAAATAACAAAGAGGGAAATAAGAGCCCTAAGGACTACAATCAATCCACACCCTACCAAAACGAGGACATCCCTCCAAAGTTGGAAGCTGTATATGATATGATGGGAATCAATCAAGATTTTGAGGAAGTAGAAACCAGAACAATCTAGTTAGATAGTTTAAAAACCAGCAACAAGACTCTCCAGTTATCATTACTAACAAAATACAAGGGGATCTAGAATCCGATGATTAGAATGAAACAATTGCAATAGATCAAGATCTATTTTCTAATGCTACCAACAATAACAAACTAGGTATAGCTTGTAATATCATAGGGTCTGAAACCCCTAACTGTGGTAAAACTCTGATGAAAAGAGGTAGGAAATCCTCTTTTGAGCTAAGGAAAATTGATGGCGAAGCCAATAATCAAATCAAAATCTCTAGTCTCTTAAATGTAGGGAAAAGGAAGTTCCATCCCATGGAGAAATGAGGCTCATTCCATGGAATGTTAGGGGCTTGAATGCCCCTAACAAACAACAGTTATTAAAACGATGACTAAAATTATTATATTATGAAATTATTATAATTCAAGAAACAAAACTCACTAATGAAGAAAGTGATAATTTAAAAAGAAAGCTAGGAATATGACAGTTGGAAACCACCAAGATCACAATACCCTATGGTGGATTAGCAGTTATTTGGGATTCGACGAAGATCACATTTGAATGCATTATAAAAGAACATAATTGGATGGGGGGTTGGGTAAAAAGTATTAATAGCTCATTAACCTTCTTCTTTATCAACATCTATGACCCTATAACTACCTCTGGAAAAAAAAATTTATGGGGAAAAATTGATAATTTCTACAACTCTCACAACGAATGGAACTATATTCTAGGAGGATATTTTAATGCAATTAAAGACCTTAGCAAAAAAATGAGGATTCCAACAGATATCACAATCAACAAAAGACTTTAATGACTGGATATATAGAAATAACCTAATAGATATAATTCCTAACAATGGTATATACACTTGGAACAACCAAAGAGATAAGACTTGTAATATAGCTGAGAGACTTGACATATTTTTATTTGCAGGTGAGTTAGCATCCATTGATTACACCATCTCCGCATCTCTAGTAGCTTTATCTGGCTCTGACCATTTCCCAATAACCTTGAATATTAAAGAAACTAAACCTATGAGAAATCCATTTAAATTTGAAAATATGTGGTTCACTAATAATAACTTCATAACCTTGCTAGAAAAATTGTGGCAAGAAGAACACTTTGAAGGGTCAAAAATGTTTTTTCTTTTTTTCTAAAATAAAAGCATTAAGATTCAAAATCCTTAATTGGAACAAACAATATTTTAAAAACATAATTGAGGAAAAAGAGAAAGTAGAAAAAGATATCCAGTTATTAAATGAAGATGTCATTAAACAAGGAATGGATAACAACAAATACTTCAAAGAAAAAGAGCTCCATAAAAAAACAAGAAGAAGTTCTCTCTAAGAAGGAAATATACTGGAAACAAAAATCTAGAGAAAATTGTTTACTAGATGGAGATAAAAATACCAAAATTTTTCATAATAGCACTAAAAAAAGGAGAAACATCAATAGAATAACCAAGATTAAAAAAATCAAGGGTTACCTCTAGAAGATCCCAAAGAAATAGCTCAGGAAGCAGTATCATTTTTCCAAAATACCCTAAATAATTGGGAGCCTTCACATCTCCACTCCCAACAAATACTTCTAAATAAAATACCTAAACTAGTCACTCAAGAAAATAATAAATGTTAAACAATAGTGTTTCCTGTCAAATTGTCGTAGGTTATTGATCCAGGTTCTCCTGAATCTATTGGCTCTGTTCTTGTTGCTTTAGTGCTGGATTGTGACAGGATTTATGCTGGTATGTCTACTGGTGTTGTCCCTTCAGACGACGTTGGCCCTATAGTAGGTTCTGCTGGTAAGTCTGCTGGTGTTGTCCTTTTGACTATGGATCTCTCTGGGGCTGTGGCTTTCCCTGACTCTCAGCTGGGGGTGCCAGCGCAAAGTGCTTCCCCCCTCACGGGTGTTGGGATTTTGGTGATGGATTCAATTGCCTAGCTGGGTGAGGCTACAAAGGTGGAAGAAGGATGAATCACGATAAAAGGTAAACACTGTAAGAGGTCTTCGCCCTCTTTTTATATGACCCTTCGGTCCCACAAGAAGGGGGCCAAAGAAAAATATTAATGCTGTATGATCATAGGTTTAGGTTGGGATTTTGGATCCTTTCTCTAGTTTGAGTTTGCATGTAGTTCTTCTTGTGCATTGTTTACTCCAGGTTGAGGGAGCCTATTGTTAAAACCCCCGCTTTGGTCTTGATCCGTTCCTTGTTGTGTGTTGTCTTTGAATATCTTTAATGACCTTTATGTAAAGGGTTTCAGGTCCCCTTCAAAACTTGTTTTCACTTAATAAAAAATAATAGTTTTTCCTTAGAAGAAATCAAATCAGCTCCTTTTGAGATGAAACCGGATAAGGCCCCAGGGCCGGATGACTTTCAAGCTAATTTCTTCTAGAAATGTTGGCACTTCTTAGGCCACAAATTATAGGAAGTAATTGAGAACACCAGGAAATCTAGAAACATACTTAAGGAAATCAATAACACCTTTCTTACACTTATTCCAAATAAATATGAAAGCAAGCATTTTGGTGACTTCAGACCAATTGCACTTTGTAATACTATTTATAAAATTTTATCTAAAGCTCTTGCCAAGAGATTAATTTTTTTTTCTTCCAAGTCTAATCTCTGAAGAACAAACATGCTTTGTCTCAGGCATTCTATCTTTGATGGCATTATAATTGTTCAAGAACTTATTCATTCAATTAAAAAAAACAAGGATCCAAGTATGTATATAAAATTAGACATTCAAAAGGCTTATGACAAAGTAGATTGGTGATTCCTATGCAAATGCTTGGAGGCTTTTGGTTTCTCAAAGAAATGGATCAATTTGATCTTCAATTGCATCTCCTCCCCCAAGATCTCAGTTTTGGTAAACAAAACTCTTGAAGGCTTCTTTGATATATCTCAAGGTCTAAGACAAGGAGACCCCCTATCACCTTTCCTCTTTGTTATCATGGCAGAAGCCTTTGGAAGGATGGTCACTTACTATCATCAAACCAACCAGGTATCATGAATCAAAGTAACAAATGGAGTGGATAACATCACACATTAACAATTTGCTCACAATACCATCCTTCCCGCCAAAAGCTCCACAACTGAAGCTCTCAAACATAAAGAAATTCTAAACATATACATGAACGCCTCAGGACACCAAGTAAATGCAGAAAAATCAGATTTTTTTCTTAAATACTCCCCCCTCTTTGGAAACTGAGATATGTCAAATCCTGGGTTTAAAAAAAGGTAATTTTCCCAGTAAATATTTAGGCACGCCCTTAGACAAAGACAACAAAACATCCAAAGCCTGGGAACCCTTAATAACCAAATTTGACAAAAAAATAAATAACTGGAAAGGGAAATGGCTATTCAATGTAGGACAAGTTACTATTCTTAAATCAATACTCTCAGACCTTCCCATTTATCAAATGTCCTGCATGCCTCTATCTCAAAGAGACAAAAACTCAATTGAAAAGAAAATGATTTTTTTTATGGCAAGGTGTATCAAACAATAAAAAAATGGCATTATTCGGATGGGATAAAATATGCAAACCCTTATAAAATGGTGGGTTGGGCATTAAAAAATTAAAATGGAAAAACTTGGCCATGGGAGCCAAACTTGTTTGGAAAATGCATTAGGAACCCAGTAGCAAATGGGTGAAAATATTATTCTAGAAATATCTAAACCCAGAGGATGAACTTAGTATCTTCAGGACAACCAACCCCTCAAAAGGTTCCAAAGCATGAAATTTCATATTAGGAGTATTACAAGGGGAATGCACATGCATTTAGGAACACTTCCTAGAGATCACTTCTCAAGGGATTCAACCCAAAGGAAGGCTCACTGCCTTATAACAATCCCTGATTACATTTCTCAATGGACAACAATCCACAACTCACAAACTAACAAATAACGTCTTTGATATGGCAATATAGTTATAATGAAGTGCATCAAATCTCTACCTCAATTGTAGATTTTACTCATACCACTTCTCATTCACTATTTCATACCATACCCACTCACATTTACAAGTCATTATATCTTTTATATATTTCATCAACTTTATTTGAACAAGGTCGGCCAAGGACCTTATTACAAAAAAATAATTCATTAGAGATAAATACATAATGTGATCCATTGAATGTTGACTAAGACATAGAAATGATCAATAATAACATCCTCAAAATGATCTAGATCCATAAATCACGCCACGATCCTTTGTAACACGCTATACCATAAAGACGGCCGAGAACAATAATAACAACAACACCTAGCATGAAAAACCACCAAATGTGATCACATACCTAATGTGATCCAACAACATGAATATGACACTATCTAGAAACATAAAAAAGCAACATGAAATGCCATGAAAATAACAAGAACAACTATGTCTCATAATTCATAACTATCTCTGCATTTTTCATCAGGAATACTAGTCAACAACCTCTGTCATAGAAGAAAGATAACTTGCCACAATCCAAATCATGAACTACTTAAGTTCAGGACACATATTCATGTCCTAAACTCACCACTAGGTTAGAAACCAAGAATATTGCATAACTGATTCACACTGATCCAAGCACTAACACTGTCTCTTCCTGAACAACCAAAATACCAGTCTGTGATAAATCATTCATAGCTCACTCAAATCATCATGCAAACCTCTATAAGTTGACATAGATCAACTACATACACCTCTAAAACCATATGTACCTTCACAACATCTGATCTTAAATATAATTGTTGTACCAAAACAATATTTTCACTAAACATACTAGGAGCACAGAGGAACACTATCATCAATAGTAGGAATATGTTGACATCAATGAAAAAAATCAATGTTAGCACTTATAAGCATGATATCCCAAGAATCTCCAACAATCTTCCCCTTTGGAATTGATGACAACATATGATATGAAAAACCAAATCAATGCACAAAGAAAGCATACCAACAATATCCACAATATATCTTTCAGATTCTCTTTGACAAATCTTCTCCACCTAAGAACAATCTCTCCCCCTTAGTTTCATAATTTTTTTTCACATAAATCTCTCTTCCCCCTTTGACATCAATGACAAAGGCACATATATGCACTAAGTCGTAGAAGCCAAAAATATGAACAACCATCTCTCTCACAAATCCAAGCATATGACTCATCAATATGAATACTCACCCTAAGTAGTAGCCACCAAAACATCAATCCTGAATAATGATCATCTCTATAAGTACATTGGACTGATGCAAATCAATGCATCTCTAGCTTTGATTAGGAGGGGCAATTACCAGAAGCTTACCTCAGAGATACTCAAAAGTATCTGTTGGAAAGGGCTTCATGAAGATATCTGCAATCTTATCTTTAGTAGATACATACTCCAATTTGACTTCTTTTTCACTGACCTTATCTCTCAAGAAATGATATTTGATAGATATATACTTTGTCTTTGAATGTAACACATGATTCTTTGAAATATTGATAACACTTGAATTGTCACAATAGATAGCATTTGGCTCATCAATACTTACTCTAATATCTTTAAAAATTTTCTTCATCTATATAACTTGTATATAATAAAAAAACAACAATATATTCAGCTTCATCAGTAGATTGTGAAATACAATTTTTTCTTTTTACTTGTCCATGAAACTAACCATTTTCCCAAAAAGAATGCTCCACCACTTGTATTTTTTTTCATCCACATTACCTGCCCAATCTTTATCAGTATAAGAATTTAATGAAAATCACCATACTTACCATACCATAAGCCATAATCAACTTCTCCTTTCAAATATCTGAATATCCTTTTAACAACAACAATATGTGATTCCTTTGGTTCTACTTGAAATCTTGCAACAATAAAAACAACATTCATAATATCAGGTCTCGTCTATATTAAGTATTAAGCCACCAATCATTGATTTATATCTCATTTGATTTGCTTTAGGTGAATCACCATCCTTTGTCAATTTTCAACCAGTAACTATAGGAGTACAAATAGGTTTTGAATCATCCATACCAAATTTCTTCAGCAACTCTTTCACATATTTGGACTAACATATGAAGATACATTTACCAAATTGTGTAATTTGCAGACCAAGAAAAAACTTCATCTCACCTATCATGGACATTTCAAACTCTTCCTGTATTTCATCAGAAAATTCTTTACTCAACTTTTCATTTCAACCAAAAATAATATCATCCATAAAGACTTCAATAATCAAAATATTATCATGATCAACTTTGAATTATAAGTTTCTATCAATAATACCTTTATCAAAACCAAGTCTCAATAAATACTTATCTAACCTTAAATACCAGGATCTAGGTGCTTGTTTCAATTCATATAATGATTTCTTTAATCGAAAAATCATGTAATCTTCATTAGTCAAAGAAAATCCATTAGGTTGCTCAACATAGACTTCCTCATTATTCTACATTAAAAAATGCAGACTTAACATCCATCTGATAAACCTTAAAATATTTTAAGTAGCATATGCAATAAACATCCTAACAACTTCAATTTTAGCAACAAGAGTAAAGGTCTCCTCAAAATCAATACTTTCCATTTGCGAGTATTCGTTGCAAACAAGTCTGGATTTTTTTTTGAACCACTTCACCTTCTTCATTCAATTTGTTTTTAAAAACCCATTTTGTACCGATCACATTTTTGTTCTCAAGTCTGGGCACAAGAATCTATGTCTTAATTTTCTTAATCTATTCTAACTCTTCTTCCATAGATTTAACCCAACTTTCATCTTTTCATGCTTCATCAACATCCTTAGGTTTAATCTTAGAAATCAAACAAATTTCATTTCTAGCAATTCTTCCTCTAGTTTGAACACCTTGATTTGTATCACCAATAATTTGATTTTCTGAATGATTTATCCTTATATACCTTGGAGTCTTCAGATATGCATCAGTAACAGAGTCGTGTGTTTCCACCTCTTTTGAAACTTCTCCATCATGTTCTACCAAAGCATTATGATTCTAATATTGGTTTTGTGCTTCCATTATTTGATTGTCTTCTTCACTATCTAATTCATACATGTAAGATATGGTTTGTTTCTGATAGCTTTCACCCACTTTGACATTTTCACTATCAATTATCTTTCTCAACCTTTTGTTATAACATTTGTATGCTTTATTTTTTGTAGAATAACTAAGAAAGGTACCTTCATCATATCTAGGATCAAATTTCCCAAAATCTTCATCTTTTCTGATATAATATTTTCTTCCAAAATTTCTAAAGTATTTTACTATGGGAACATGACCATACCAAAGTTCATTTGGTGTCTTACTAGTGCCTTGCTTGATTTGAACTCGGTTCAATGTATAGACTGTAGTGCTAACCGCTTCTCTCCAATAGATCCGTGGTACATCTCCTTCAATTATCATTTTCTTTGCAGTGTCAAGGATATTTCTATTTCTTCTCTCTGCAATACTATTATGTTTTGGGGTTTGTGGAGTAGACATTTTCCTCTTTATTTTATGCTCTTCACAAAAAGTGTTAAACTTAGTAAATGTAAACTTTCCACCTCTATCCGATCTCAAACATTTCAACTTTAGACCTATCTCAGTCTCAACCATAGATTTTAAAATATTTAATTTATCAAAGGCATCAAATTTCCCTTTAAAAAATGTAACCCACGTCATTCTAGAATAATCATCAATGAATAAAATGAAATACCTATCCCCATAGAAGCTTCTAGTTCTTGTAGGGAAACACAAATAAATATGAATCAAATATAACAATCCACTTGAAGAATAATTCTTTCTCTTGAACGTAGATTTAGGCAGCTTACCCAATTGACACTCCTTACACATTGCATCAACAAGCTTCAATGATTTAGGTATATCTCTAACTACTCTTGTAGTGCTTATCTTCATAATATTATGAAAGTTTACATGACAAAATCTCTTGTGCCACGACCAACTGTCATCAATCTTAGAAACCAGACATCTATTATTTGAATTGTTCAAATGAAATACATTACCTTTAGTCTGTTTACTTGATGCAATCTCAATTCCAAATATTCCAATAATTTTTTATATTCCATCCTTGAATTTTCAGTTGTAAATTTTATCAACTAGTTGTCCAACACTCAAAATATTATACTTCAAACCTTCTGATACGATGAGGATTTGTCACTATTTTGATAACCTTTTTCTATGTCTAGGATAAGTCTTTCATACAGTATGTTTCCT
>MU225015.1:906145-933223 GCA_018584345.1 Thuja plicata | reverse complement strand
AGATGTGTGAATTTTTCGTAACAACTATGGAGCATCACTATGGAATATAATAGATACTCTCACCTATGTTTCTATCGATTAGAGGCCTGCGGATTCTGCCATGAGACTCAGTTGGCGGAGGTCGAAGAAAACAAAAAAATGGCGTTTTTTAGGTTTTGGACATTCATGTATCATACTTGCCTAAAGATACTTAAATTTCTTGTTAGAGATTTATGAGCTTGGGTAGCTGCGCTCCAAAGTCAGTGGAATGGACTCGAATCTCGTGTTTAAATCTGCACCTTACATGTCTGGAAATTCGAGTAGCCATTTTTCAGGCCATAGGTGGCTGAAAAGCCTTAATTGGACCATTTCACCTCGTAGAAATTCCTCAGCTATGCCCTTGATTGCAACTTCCATGTCGTTTATTGCACCAAATTATGTGGAGAAAATGTAGATTAATGTTGCCTTCATCGAGGAATATCACAGTTGTTAGCATCGTGATTGTCAACACATGAAGATCACATAATTTACCAAAGCTCTCACATTTCATCTTACATGATTAGGGACGAGACAAACAAGAGAGTAGATAGAAACTATGGAATTTTTTGTTTTTGTTTTTTTGTTTTTTTCTTATTTGAACTCAGCACCATAGATGCTTATGAGGTACAGTTTTCTAATATCCTTTCAATGTCAATGGGTCCTTGGTCTGTTGGTCAAGTTGAATGGTTCTCAATGAGTCTACTAGGGATCAAGTCTTGCTGAGTGCAAGGCTCGGACATCATAAGCAAGAGTCATTGCCGATTTTAGGGCAGGCTTCGTGCCTCTGCTGGGCAGCCTCGCAAGTAATGGAAATGGAATTTTTGTAGACTAAAACTTATATCATCTTTGTTCAAACTATAAGTTTTCCATCATGAGATATAGAAATTATAAATGCCTAGTAACTTCTTATTCGTAGGAACTATAAATGCTTAGAATATTTTTTCAATGATAGAAAATATACATTCTTAAAGGTAAAATTTTCGAACTTATTTGTCTTTATATTTCTATTATTTATTTTTCATAAATTGTTCTTTATGTAATGGAAAGAAATATACTTTTTTGTTGAGTATTAGTTTATTTACTTTTAAATCATTTTTTCCAATTAGTCTTCTATTTTTGTTTCACCTTGTTTTTGTCCAAGTTAAATCTATAATTTTAGATATGATCAAGGTTACCTATTTACAATTATAGAAATGAATCTTAAATTTTTAATTTTCAAATTCAAAGTTGAATCCACTTGTTTCCTTTCACCTAACCATTATATCAACTTGATTTGTGAAATGTTTAGTTTTCTTCTTTAAAGTTATATTTAAGAACTAACTCTAATCTAGCTACATATTTGACAAATATCAATGAGCTTAAAAAAGAATCATCTAGTGACATCAACATTCTAAGACATAATTCATTATATTTTTTTTATCTCGATTATTACCCAAACTAATGACCTGTCTATATAATCAACTCTTAAGATGCATTCAAAAGAAAGGATAAATTATTTCCAAAGACAAAAACATTATAAATGAAGGATCAAAACCACTAGTACATGAATTATCTAGTAATTGCATGAAAAACATGTACATTTGTAGAACCAATATAAAAATTTAAAAAAAAAACTAAAATTTTATTGATCCCAATATATAAATTTAATGTGTCCTATTTATCACACTGAATGGATTAATATGAGTTATATTTATATAAAAAGAGCTAATTATCTTTCTTTATTTTTCATACATTATGCATTTAGTTGAATATGTTTACTAGCATATCTAATTATTATTGGGGCATTTATTTATTGGTGTTTGCTAACTGATTTATCCTTTTATGTATGAAAAGAAAAAAAAAACTTATATTTTGGTAAACTTTTTTGGTTGTCGTTGCACCAAAAGATCGACCTGTAAATGTTTGATACAACCTTTGGACTTATAGAAGACGCGAGAGGTGGTTAAGCCATATTGCAAACCATCGTTGCACTGCACAACACAAGGAGACAAAGGGTGCACATCTTGCAATAATCACCCCCAACATAGGCATGAAGTTCGAACTCCTGATCTTGACTTTGATACCAATTATTAAACATTTGATATATTGAGAGGGGGGTGAATTGATATATCCTTCAAATTATTAATTTCTTTAAAAAACTATCCACATAACATAATTATAAAATATGGAGATTACCAAAGAAATCATAAACCCCAAGGTTATTGAAGGAGAGAGAGGCCGTATCAAGCTGGATGAGCTTATTGACCCATCTTTGGTGGTGCTCGGTGATAATATTAGGGAGTTCGAGATGGACGTGCTCAATAATTCCTGAAATAGCATGGTTGATAATTACAAAACCATCAAATGGCTATTCCATGAAGTGAAGGATCTTAAAAAAGGGTTAAAGGTAACAAAAAGGCTAAAAATGATAGGACTACTGAGGATCGGGAGAGTCTAAGCGGCAGAGTGAAAAAGATAGAGGATAACAGGACTAAGGTAGAAGCTACCTTAAAGAATATAGCGGAGAAGAGCTATAATATCCTTAAGGATTCCAAAGAGCATACCAACACTACCATCAAGAAGTTAGAGGCAAAATTAGATGGGCTGGAGGTAGCCAACATGGAGATGGAGACAGAACATAACACTGAACATGGTCCTAGCCAGAGAACCAGAGCTAGAACAAAGCAAATTAAGGACAAGGACTTGGCACTAGATCTCCAAAAGATCAAGGAGTCGACGGCCAATATGGATTTGCTCGAGGCCAAGGCGGCCACACTGATGGTGGACTTATCATGAGGTTCCCTGGTATTTTCTGTTGACCCTGTTTTTCCTACTTATTGAGAAGATGTTTTTTTTTGCTCTAGCCTTTGTTGGCTTGTTCTATTTTTTGCTTTATTCTATTTTAAACTGGGCTTAACATTACTATTACTTAGTTTTGGGTTTCAGGAACTCTGTAAAACCTATTTTACTTTATCAAAAACATAATTATAAAATAAAATTATATGAGCAAGTGAAGAATGGAATGCAACACATGATACTGGTATTTTACATTGAAACCCCAAGGTGGATAAAACCACAGATAGGATTATCTCTCAATATATTATAACTGATCATAACATATTATAGTATAGCTCACTACTAGAGGAGTCACTGTCCTAAATAAGGCTCACTGTCGAAGGGCACTCACTATCCTGATACACAAAATTGAACTATTATAATTGCATCTTACATATGAATGAGATATAGTTCCAATAATTCTTAGTATATAGAGTTCACACACTTCATCCATATTCTACAATTTCAATTGGATTTCCATAAATAAAACTTTTCAAGGGTTACCCATAAAATTGATCCCAAAATATAGGTCAACATCAAGAAGGTTTTCACACACTATCATAATTACAATGCACATGTTTTCATGACTAAGTCAAGCCAAAATAAAACCATTATTTCCACAAAACATAAAATCATGAGATTTACCCAATCCATAACTTTGATCCAAAATAGTAAATCCATGAGCATCCTTGTGTCAAAATGTGGTCATATAAATCAATCTACCGTGTTTTTGGAAAACAATTTGTTTTCCAAAAGTATATGTTTGGAGCTCTATCTTCAACACTACCATAAGGAGCTATCATTTGTACTCTTGAATTTACATACTTATTGGTCATACAGTCCTATTACCAAATCCTTGTTATCGTATTTGAGTGTGCAAAGAAGTGTAGATTAAAATTCAGATGTCATCTTTCATATTACTAGAGGAAACAAATGACATCAATGACAATATTCCAACAACTTTATGGATATTGCACTATAGGCTTGGCTTGGCAATAGAGATACATTGAACACTCATGTACAAAAGATTAAGGGATCAACCAATTCCATTTGAAACATATTTTCTAGTGTAAATATATCCTTATCTCTTGTACTAACTATTTGTTTATCTTTTTCGTAGGGGGGATTCTCTACTTGTTTAATATTATTAGACAATATTTTTTTGGCACCCTTTTCCACTGATGCCAAAGGGGGAGGCTTTTGGGAGCATGTTGAAAATGAATTTTTTTGTGACCTTTGGAAGATACAATGCTTATTTTGATATTATGTTGTACTCAAATTGCTTCTTCTCATCTGGAGTAGCCTTATGAAAGATCTGCAAGAGGAATGTAAGATGCCTTAGTGATTGCCTAGTACTCTTCTCCAATGCATCTTAGTTGGGTAATCATATGCCCCTTCCATATGGATTAGTTTGTGCCTTCAAACCTAGGAATGCCATTCCTATAAGCTAACATATTCAAATCTCCCTTAATATTTTAGGCTTCCTTCATTGAACCAAATCTCTGATACCAATTGTTGATAATATGGCAGGGAAATACTAAGAGGGGGGTGAATTAATTGAACCTGAACTTCATCTTTAAAATGCCAACCCTTCAAAATATTCAAGCATAAAATCGTAATATCTGATCTAATTAATAAACCATGAAATATATAAGCATGCACAAATCATAAACACATCCACAATTCTTCACATAGAAATTTGTATTATGAAAACCCAGTTTGGGGGAAAACCATGATGGGGTTGATTACCCACAATAAGTAAAAAATACCTTGTTAGAAGTATAAACATATTACAATAATGGGGAATGCACATGCATTCAGGCTCACTACCTAGAAATCAGTGCTCAAATAAAAATCCTTAGGCTAAAACCCTAAGGAAGGCTCACTACCCAGCTACAATCTTATCACTACAATGATCTAGAGTTTTTGTGAACTGGATAGCAGCATTTACCTTATGCCAATGTTAGTTCCATTGAAGCACAAAAAAGATCTCTTCTCAAACTATCTCTGACCCCTTCAGACGAGCAATTTAGCCTTTAAGAGATATCAACAACTAATCTGCAAGTGATCTCTAGCATTCACAACCAATCGTCCAATTTTGCACACCTAATTTTGCCCTAATTCAGCATCTTATATCAAAAAACTAGGTCGGCAAAACCTAATTCTCTCTCTCTTCAAATCATTGTGCCAAATCTCATGTTTCAAATCCATCTATAACTGTGAATTCACAACCACAACCTATAACAACCACCTCAAGATCATAAATCTCCCTGATTTCAAGATTAGCACTTGCGCAACATGATTTGCCAACCCAGTCGAGCAAGAACAAAAGAAAATATAAAAAAAATTATTATTGATTGAAAATTCTACCAATTTAATCCTTCTGATCCATCTGGATCATCAACTCATCAAGCACATACTTCAAGAAAATCATATAGCATAATGATCAACACTCAAACACATAAATCCACCACTGCCATTGGATTTTCCAACCCTTTAATATCGAACCTCAATGACACTATCAATAAGGATCTAAGACAATAAAAATATGTCATCTAAACCTCTAAAGTACAAACCCTTTTAATTGAAGACACCAGAGTATGTCCCAAACACACTCCTAGATGCACACCAATAAATTCCAAATTGATTGTGCACATCGAACCTCTTTATGTCTTCCTTTCAACACTGTATGTCACCATATTTTCCAGTCACCAACTCTGACATTTGTATCATTCCCAAATCTCAATGATATTCTCTAAAAATCGGAGTGAACTAAGTACAAACCTTCTTAAAAAATCTCCTATGTGTGCAACCTCATATCTACAATATCTAACCCTCACTGGACCTCTAAAAATCTTTTTCCACTGGCTAACCTACAACAATTTAGTTAGCATCAAACAAATAATCCTTCTAATCAACTCCTTTGATATGTTGACATCAATGACAACACATCCATCTTCCAACTTGCCAACAATCCACATGATTGTAGTTCTCTAGCATAGAATTAAAAAGAAGATTAATTTTCTAAGACCTAGTCTAGAACAACAAAAAAACTTTTGAATGACTTTTTGGGAAAGAAAATTCTAAATAAATTCATTTGAGCCCCCAAAAGGTAAAGTAAAATTTATTTTTTTGTCATCATTTTTATTGGTGTATAAGAAACTCTATTGCATTTATGACTTAAGATTAGGGGGTTCTATCCAAGGGAGTTTGACCTAAGAGGAATTATTTTAGAACTCTACAATTAATTCCTTCAAATGGGACATCTCAAGGCTTAAATCATTATAATTTCTAAAAAATATTTGATTTCATAAAAAACTAGGAGGTCCCCAAGTATGCAAGCCATTATTTTGGGATTACCTCGAAGATTTATTGAACTCACATGCTTTCTTAAGATATTTTTGTTGTCTGTAATTTTGTGTGTACTAAAGGTAGTTTCTAACAACAAAATATCATTTATAACTCAAGAAGAGTAAAATACTACATAATACATTGGTTTTATGTATGCTTTATGGTTTCTATGACTAAATTCTTGAGAATTTGAAAAAAATCCTTTTTTTTTTAGTATCTTCTCTAAATATTATTTTATTCCTTTCCTTCCAAATACACCATAAAAGGAAGGGAGGGTTTTGGATCTTTAGACCCTTCATCATTGAATGCTTAAAGAGAGAGTTCCAAACTTTAATAGTTTTTTTTTTCATTTAAAGAGGATAACTTTATTAGCATGCAAGGATAGAAATACTTCTTCTAAAACCTCTCTAGTTAAATTGCAATGTAGAAAATATGATCCATCAATCCCTCATCCTAGGAGCATAAGATGCACCTTCTAACAAATTTGAACCCCCTCTTGATCATATCATCCATTGTTAGGATTTTTTTGTGATTAGATATCCACCAAATATGAGCAATTTTTACTGTAATGTTCTTTTCCCAAACTAATTTCTATATGAAATTCATACATCAAAGGTACTATTCTATTAGATAGTACAAAGAGGAAATCAAGAAGCTTTACATGGGGGTTAGGCTCCGTATGATCTCATAATTTTCTTGGAGCTCAAAGAACCAACAATCTCCAAGAGTTTTGACAAATTAGTCTTTGATATCCTCCCAAGAAAAGAAATCAAGTGGTAAAAGCTTCCATTTCAATTTTTCTTTACCATAATTAATATTTAGTGTATCATCCTAAAATGTTAGCACCCATAATTGGATCTCTTTAGGACTTATTAGACCCTATTTTGGTGATTTCAAGTTCTTAATATATGTTATGCTTGATCACAACAACATGCATTTCCTCCCCCTGCTCCTTTTCACCTTCCACGACATCCTCGTGAAATTTGAGCCCATTTTACTTGGGACAAGTCGACTGTTTGACTTGTCCCTGAGCTTTTTGGCTCACATTTTTCCTAAATCCTAATGTAGGGTTCTTCTTCTGAGGTTTTCAATTGTGGTCAAATTGGATGAAATTTGAGTCCCGAATTCAAGGATTTACTATAAAATAACCTCATATCTCCTCATTCGATATCCAACAATCATATGCAAGCTATATTCAAGTGCAAGCATTCAAGGAATCAAGAAAGAGAAATTGAGGGTTTGGATTCAAGATCTGAAGGCAAGCATCCAATTCAAGATCTCCAAGTCTCCATTCTTCCAAGATCCATCCAAGAAAAGGCAATATTCTCTCATTGATGGAATTTTCTCTCCCATGATGGCCAAGTATCTAGGAATTTTCAATCAATCAAGGAGATTCATTCATTCATCCTTCTCTCTCTTCTTTTTATGTAGAATGCATCCTTGATTCTACATATCATTCCATGGTCAAATCTTTGGATTCCAAACACATTCAAGCATATTTATGGATTTGAGCAATTACTATGTTCGTTCATTAGGGTTTCATACAAGGTAAATCAGCAATTTGCCTTTTACATGAATTTTCTTTATGCAATTTCAATACAATTTCACGGTTGATTCCTAAACAAGGTTTTGACCAAGGAAAAACCATTTCCACAACCTTTTCCCACATTTGTCTGTGTGTGAGAATAGGTTGTTGCATGACAATTTTGGGTTTGGGTAGTATAGGTGCAGTTACAAAATCAGGAATAGTTTCATCGAATTTTGTCAGGAACAAGTCAACTAGTTGACTTGTTCCCCAAAAGTGTAATTGTTCCCAAAATTTCAACTTGTTCCCAAAATATCGACTTGTACCTATTGTTTTTCAATGAAAATTTTATGGCAGATATATTCAGATCCTTTTTTCTAGATTTACAGTAACAATAGGATCTGAGGTTCTGACGACAGTCAAATTCAGACTCAAAGTTTAGTCTTCCTCATATAATTTCAAGGTGCACTTATTCCTCCCTATTTTTCCTTTCACTTACTTTATTAGATCATATTTTTACTTTATAATATCACATCTCCATCCCCCATATAGGATTTTCAAATCCCCCTTTGACATAGATCTTGCATTAGCATCCTTCATCCTTTTGGTTGTGATAATCATATTTTTCCTAAGGGTGGTCTTGGAATTCCAATGTATAATAGTGGATCTTTGTGAGTTATCTTTTTCCTAGCATATCTCACCATTTTCCACTATGCATTTTGGTGAACCCGACTTATGACATTTCCACTTTTGATCTTGGTAGTGTTGACGGGGTTTTACTGACCGGGTCCACCAACAGTCATAAGTTGTCACCGGGTACCGGCCAACTCCACCTGCAAAGGCTATCCGGGGAAGTTATATTCCCCGGGCCTCCAAGCACTTGGGTGTTAGGTCACGACGGTGCGAGGCTCGGTTGGGAGAAGTGACTGTTTTTGAGGGGGATAGCTGGTTTCTAAAACTCATTCTCTCCAGAGATTCAGGAAGGTGAGGTTTCTCCAAGCATTCTACACTTAGCAAATAAACTAAAAAAAAAAGATCCTACAGGGTCAGAAGTAATTCATCTATTTATAGTTATGTTTAAACATTCAAACATTGATAATGCTCTGATATACTACACTAAATACCAAAGAAATACACAACCATCAGTTCGTATTTTGTCAGTAGCAAGGGAAAAGAGGTCGTTAAGCTACTTAAAATATCAGAGCAGAAGACATAAGGAACATAAAACATAAAATACCATTAACTCAGAAGTTTGAATGCCAACAACATCATTGCAAAGAAATCTCCCTTCTTTGTTAATATTTCTTTGAGAAAACACTGGTGCGTGATACAATGGCGGCTCCAGGGGAGCGTCTAACTATTGGAAGGTGAAATAATGGAGCATTGAGCTCTGCAACTGAAATGAAAAAAATACTGCTTTTCTATTACTGTGGACAACAAAATCATCAATTTTTCTGACCCTTGGAAACGGGCCTGACTTACTATTTATACACATTTTCATCTAACCCTAACCCTAACCCTATTTTACATTATGCTACAATAGAATATAATATATGGGGGCCGGTACTACCTGCGCCACCCTACAAAAGACCTTGAGATAGAATAGGCCTGACGTGTCAGAAGAATAAGACAAGAAGGTATAGCGAAAGAATCAACCTTGAGAAGAGAGCTAGGAAAGAGAAGGAAGAAATCAAATCCCCAGGGATCGAGGCCACAAGCCACATAAATGGGAAATGCGGCGCCCTGTCTCCAATGTGCAAGGTGTACATCCGAAGTGGCACCTCGAGAAGACCATCTGTCAAGAAAACCAACTGCTGATCCGACGTTCCTTGATGTAGCCAACTACCCTCTGAAAATCCTTATTAACCACTTCTGAAAGTGACCGGTTGGCCTCGGGGACTGGGACACGGATCACTTGAAAGAATATAAAATTTAGGATCCGGGAACTTACGTTCTGAAAGAATAAAGAATACAAAATGCTTGGGTTTTCTTCGGCCTCCAGAGAAACTTTATTGTTTCTTGTTGTCATTGAAGGTTTAGAGAAGGCGAGAGATTCCATCCTCATCAATTTCTCTAAGGCCGGACCGCCGGTACTTAGCTACCTCAATTTGTTCCCCTAGCTCTAGAACATTATCCTTGAACTCATCAGCCATTTTTGTCGCATCATGACCACTAAGGACCATGTGAGTTAGCACTGTCATTTGAGTCCCATCCAGTCCCTCTGGGGATTGATATTTGGACTCCATCTATTCATCAAACTTCCCTAAAATGTATTCCTCTAGAGTGCATGTGTCAGTGCTAAATGGGTCAACTCCGGAGACCTTTGCGACAAATGCCTTGTACATATCTGAAGAATACTGCACTATGTTGACTTTATCGTGTAGAGCCCCTACCAGTTGCTTGAGTACCTCCAATGTGAGGTCAAGTCTAGAGTGTTGGATCCTCACAAAGTCAAATGATTCTTCTCCCAGAATCCCAGATTCAGAGACCATCTCTTCCCCGAGGTTAAGGAGCTCCTCTAGTTCTACCTTCCATGCCTCATAATTTTCCATATCACCCTCCCATATGTTAAGGATAGTTTCTTCCTGATGCAGAATGTGTCATGTCGCATATAAATTCAAGAGGGTGGATATTAGGAAATGTCGGGTGTTTCCTATTTGTAGAGCGACCCACTCATTGACCGCTTGGGCCTTCTTCTTCATTGCTCATAGGGAGTCAATGTCACTCTATGTTAATGGTGCATCAGATGTGGAGGCCTCCAAAGGAATGGCACTAATTGGCCGAGCTAGCTCAGTAAGCAACCCTATGAGGTTAACTATCTTTTCCTTTTCCTCTTTGAGCCTTTGAGCCTCCTTTTCATATCAGGCCTCCACGGCTCTAGTCGCTTCTTTTAACAGGTTTACTTCACCCTATTTTCCTCTCTTTCCCACTGATATCTCTGTGATATCATAGTCTCCAGCCTTGGTCATTGCCTCATCGGTGTCTGGGGGAGGTGTTTCCATAATTGCAACTATTTCTCCACCCAGCCTGGTTCGAAGGGTATGAACCGTCTGGGCTTTCTTAGCCTTTGGTGGTTCCTGGACCTGAGCCATCATCTCGGCTAGGGAGAGGTGAGCTCTAGGGGTGGTCGGGGATTTTCTCTTCTTGCTTCCAACTAACCACTGAGGCGACAGGGGTGGCTTATTCACCAAAGTCTGTTCTTTCAGTTCAACCCTGGTGTCCTGTTGTTGTTCCTCCTCAGTGGTGTGAGTCTCATCCGCCCCTTTCTCTTTGTCTTGGGCTTCATCAGGAACATTTCCCCTGGTGACATTTATCTCTTCTGCCTTGTCCTATGTATCTTCAGCTTCGTCGGGGCCTTCATTGGCTGTCCCAGGGGTGTCCTCCTCTCATTGTTCTTTCTCTTCGGCCTCAGTCACCGGGATCTCTTCTTCTGATACATCTTTTGGAAATAGGGGAGGTACCGGGCCAAGATTTAGCATTTGTGCCGTGGTTATTACCTGCCCAAAGGTTGCTCCAGGGAGTGGCACTTGGAATGTGGTGGTTGAGGTTACAATTGCTCCCATAGGTCCAGTTCCCTTGGCAGATGCCACTTGTTCACTTTGCTTTTGTTGGTCCACCCCCGTATCTTGCATCTTCGAAACTTCAGAGGCAATTTCCTGCTCTATTTCCTTTTCTTCTTCCATTTGCTCTTCCTGCTCCTGCGCAGTTCTTTGTTCCTCAGCTTCCTCTTCTGCTGGTACTTCTTCTGTCTACTCGATGTCCCCCTATAAGTTACTGAACTCGTCGGTTGCAAAAACATCATCAAACTCATCCTACGGAGGAGGGTTGGCTGGGACATTGGCAGGTTTTGCTTCCTTCTCTGGCTTCGGGGAGTCAAAAGAAAGGATTTCAACTAGTGGAGTCTGGGCCATCCCCAACTCTGGCTCTTTTTTGGGCTTTGGGTCAAGCCTCCTCCTTCTCTGGGTAATCAAGGGTGGGCCCGCATCCCTTACTACTGCTTGCTCCACCGGATCCACCCCTGTTGCCTTAACCATCAAGGCTACTAGTGAAGGGGAGGATGGAAGATGAATAGGTCCAGCCATTGACGTTGGGGTTGCCAGCCGTGTGATTAGCTTCTCCCTCATTTGCTGGGAGGCTGCTACCGATTACCTTATTTTCTCTTTAATAGGGACTTCCTGCACAGTGGGAGTTGTGTCTATCCCTTTTCCTTTATCTACTCTTTGTGAGGAAGTCACGGCCCCCGGAGTTAACATGGGTACCGGCTGGGCCGCCCAGCAGACACTTCTGGGGCACACCTTTTTGAAGTAGAGGTGGCTACATTCAACAATATTGTGAGTGAACTCTTCTATTGTGGGTCCTTCCTATGCAGCCCAGTTCACTGGTGGAAGGGCCAACTTATCGATCCCCTTTTCCTTGTACTGGGGATCGATCGTGGAGCCGGTATCTGAAAAGTCCTCCGAGAATCTCTGGAGCTTCAATCTCTCCATCATCCCTGTGGTCATCCTGACAAAATGCCACCCCTGGACATCCATGTCATCCTGGCAATCCTCCCAGAAATCCTCCATATGATATTGGTGGGGTTCTTATGCCTGGGGAAGTGCCACTGCAATCTTTCCATGCGAATCAAAATGCTTCCACGCCAAGTAGAATTCTGCCAAGTTATAGCTTTTTAGTTCATTGTCTGCTTCTTTGGTGGCGGCCAGACTACATGAATAATTCTCACAAGTGATTAGGAATGGAATATTGGTTACCTTCTTCAGGGCATAGAAGGCATGCAACTCCATTATCTTCCTGCAATACTCTAGGAGGACTATCTTGTCCCCGTAGTGTTTGGGCAACAAGTAGGGTTTCCCAGAGAAGTCGATCACCCTTATGTATGTATGTTGCTAAAATTGTATGTAATAATGTCCGTAACTCTTAACCAAATTCATCACCTCTGTGGACAGGCGGTATCCTGCATCCCGAGTGGGTGTGAGCAGGTGGTAGTAAACGAACGTGTTGTTTACTTGGAAAAAACTGGGGAAACTGGCCTCACATTATATTTGTGGGAAGTGGTCTCAAGGGGCCTTTTGTCCCGGGCTGATTCCGAGCACACCCTCTGTAAGTAATCCGTTAGTATGGGGTCGTTGTTGCGCCAGGGCCCAGAGAACATAAGAAGTCATATAAAATTTCTTCTTCTTGGCCAATTGGAGGAATTGGGAGTCCACATGGTTGGAGATTATGGCAGCCCAGTCAAAATACTCCTCGCCTATGCTGATACCTATCAAAAAGTAGTACATCCATCCGGAGAACTCCCAGGCATGTTGTTGTCCAAAGACTCGGCATAAGGCTATCATCCCCATTTGGATGCTTTCTTTGAATTTGGCTCTGGGGATTTCCAGCTTCATCCTCCTGGGATCCCTCTTCGGGGTCTTTAACCAATGATTGTTCATGTATATACGGGTCGCATCCTCCAACTAAGTGAATTGGGCCAAGGCATCTGACTGGGTGACCATGGCCAGTTTGTCAAATTGGGGGATCCCCAAGCCCCTTTGGAAGGTATCAGGATCGAGGGGCACCAAGGGAGTAGGGTACCCTATTGGTTCTAGGGCCGCGAGTATAACAACCTGAACAGATGCATTGTAGTGTGCTGAAAGTGTGAGAATAAGCTCTGGTGACTACACAAAGCACGGGAAACAAGCCACCTTGAGAATCCCAGAGTTTCCAATTTGAATGGCCAAAGGATCTCTGGCCTGATGCTAAATGTACATAACTTTGACCAAGGCCTACATTTCTGGCCATGTTCTGACACTGGTGTTGGTAATAAGCTGGACCTTGGACTCAATCTTTGAGCCCGCAATGACTCCTTCCTTTACGTATTTCAGGCTCAAAGGCATCTTTTCTAGGGCCTTCTCCATTTTGGACCTTACTGCTGCCCTGGTACTTGCGATAGAAGGTAGTTTCAGACTCCTGGGTGGTGAGGATGCAGATGCTTCAGACATGTTTGAAAGTACTACTCCAGAAATCTGCAAGGCAAAGCGACCATCAGAACGCATTAATCGATAAATACTTTGGGGTCCGGAGATCTTACCATCGCGGTGTTCGCTTCCACTGAAAAGTTAGTTTAGTTCAAAACTCTGGACAACCTACATGTACATATCGTGAACTTAGGAATTTGATTAACCATCTGGGTCCGGAGATCTTACCACATTTGGTAAAAAGGACACGGGATGGATGATGGCAGGAGACCAAGAGCCTAGGGAAGTGACCGTTGGTAGAAGTGTACAAAATGAAAACCGTCAGACCCACATGGGCGCCATGTGGGTGAGTAATAAATAGGAGTTATGGCGATGACGGTGAGCCAATTGTCTGAATACGCCTGAATACATAAAAAGTGAAGGCCACTTGGACAGACTTAAATGTGCGTATGGGACATAAAAAAGGGTCAGGCTAGTTTTAGGGAGGAGAGATAAAATTTCCTATTTGAAATCGGCTGAGAGCCGAGTTTCAAACAGGTGGTATTCTACTCAGAATGAGCTTGCAGATGAGAACCAGTGACATAGGCAGCACGACAAGCTTGCTAAGCTACCCAGCAGGATACACATAGGATATACATCAGAGCCAAAGAATATATACATGTAGACTAGAGGGATATACAACAAATATATACAGAATTTATACATATATACACTGCAGAACAAATATCTATAAGAAAATAGGCAAAGCACAGAATATCTACAACTTCCTACACTTTATACAGACTAGATTACACCTGCACAGAGGGTGGACAACCCTCTGGCAGAGCCGACCCACCAACGGGCGGCAAACCAGAAAGAAACAAAAGATGAACAAACCAAAAAGGGAAAGGCAACATAAAACCAACTACACCAGATAGAAGGAAAGCCGAAGGGAGAGGAGGCACCAACCTGAAAACGTAGAAAGGAGAGGAAAAGAAGCCTCCGTGGAAGATCTGCAACAGCTCCAACTGCTAAATGATCACAACCTGCCACCACAAACCACTCACAATCGCTCAGAAATGCTGGAAATGTTTAGCACTAGATTATCGTTAAATCATTGCAAATCACTCTAAAATCGCTCTGATTGCTTGAGTGTTTAATCACAGTAAATGTGAAAATGACAGGTGACTTCTATTTATACCCGCAGAAAAAAGCAAGCCACCTTTCCATCCGCAAACTCTAGACAGACAGACCTCCAGACTTCGGGCCCAGGTATTCCCTGCGATGATATCACCTTAAGGAAAGAGAACATCACAGCGAAGAATCCCGTAGTCCGGAGTCCAGCTACTGACAAAGGATGACAAACTCTAGGACCCGGGTCCCGAAGACATGAGAAACCAACAAAACAAAGCACAACTACGGGGAAGAAAACCCCAGAGGAAGAAAACAAAAAGAAGACAAAGAAAGAGACAAGGTAAGAGAAAAATCAAAAAAAAAAAAAGGGGGACCCAACATTTTGCACACAAAATGTAGGGATGGGGATGCAGGGCATAACAAATGGCAACTATCTGGGACAAATGCCTTATCGCATTTGAGAACTACAGAATCTCTAGTTAGCAAAAACTAGAAAAAGTCACTACTCGAAGTATCTTACAAGAAAAAAGTAACATGTCTGAGGAAATCTAGCCACACGGGATCCATTCCATAGTCTTTTCATCAGTGGCGGAGTGTGTGCTTTGGAAGGAAATCAAGCCGATGACCTCTCGGAGGAGTATAGAAGAGGCACTAATTACATTGAACCACAGTCATTAGATTTGCTCATTTTTCCCAGAGACTGGAGCTTCGTCCTGCTTCCCTTTTCTTGTTATTTTGTACGTTTCTGGGTGGGAGGGCGGTACTTCTTTCACCATTAAGCTTAAGGTTAGATAATTTTAACGGTGGTACTTCTTTCACCTTTCCACCTATTTCATATGTTGAGTAGGGGATGAAACTCCAGACCCGAAAAGAATTCTTTAAAAGTTCAGACTTGGGTCAACCAACCAGTACAACTGATCTATCCTCGGTGTGTCTGATTACTTGTTCCTTATTTTTATTTCACTGATTGCCAGACCTCCAGAGATAAACCCAATGGAGATTGCTCAAAATGTACCACCAAACCTGTAAAACAGCTCCAGAGACTGGACCGGTTCCACTATGCTAAAGACATATTCTTCAGTTCACCATGCTACAGACATCGTACCGGAGGCCAGGGTTTATACGAAGCATTCCAATACTTACAAGAGAGAACAAAACGCTGGAACCTGAAAGAAAAACCAAAAATGAAAACAAAAAACACCAAAAGAGGACTACCTTGGAGGGCAGCCAACAAGGCTATTTACAAGACACGGTACCTCCCAACAAGGCACCGGGGAAAAAATATTTACAAGCAGAGGGCTTTACATAAAGTACAATTTTGGACAAACTTACCCTACTCAAAGTAGTGTTTGAGAAATTGTCCATTGATGGGAAATGGGATAGGTTCTCCAATCATGGTGTTAAGGCGGTAAGTGTTCACCCCGCAGATTTTTGAGATTAAATATGGTCCGAGCCAGAGCCGTTGGAACTTGGTGTGCTTACCTTTCTTTTCCCGGGCCTTGTCCCACAAAAAGACCAAGTCTGAAATCTGAAAAGCCTTGTATTGGGCTCTGCGGTCAAACCATCATTTTACCACTACTTGATGACATGCAAAATGTTCAAGGGCCGTGTCTCATTGTTCTTCCATTCGCACCAGATTTAGGAGCCGAACCTCCACAATGTTGTCCCAGTTGTTGAATTCCTGCATAAACTGCAAAACTGGGATCTGTAAGTTAATTGGGAACACAGGGTTCTGGCCATAAACTAGATGGAACGGGGACATTCCTAGGGTGGCCTTGATTTGAATGCAATCTGCCTAGAGGGTGAATTTCAACTTTTGAGGCCAATCCTGGTGATTCTGTTCTAGCAGGTGTTTGATCACTTCAAGTAGATTTTTATTCATAGATTCAGCAGCACCGTTCCCCTGGGGGTAATAGTTGCTGGAAAACTTCAGAGTGATCTTTCGTTTGTAGGTCTACTCGAGTAATTGCACCAAAGAAAATGCTGGACCATTGTCACATACCAAAGCAAAGGGCATTCCAAACCTCATGACGATGTTTTCTTCCAGGAACTTGATAACTACGTTTGCCATGTTATTCTTTCAAGGTATAGCCTCGGACCACCAGGTGCAATAATCAGTAGCAGTAAGAATGTACTAGTGATTGGCAGATGAGTTGGGGTTGACTTCCCTGATGAAGTCAAATGCCCATTGGGTGAAGGGCCTAGCCTCGAAGACTGGTTGCAAAGGCATAGCCGGGTTACGCTCATAATGCGCCGCGGTTTGGAAAGTGTGGCATTTTCTAACATGAGTGTAAAAATCTTTAAATATACAGGGCCAATAGTATCCAGCCTGAAGGATCTGATGGGAAATGGTGTCAGCTGAGCCATGTCCAGTTCCAAACTGCCCATGAAATTCATCGATCATCTTCACAGCTTGGTCCTTGTCGATGCACCGGAGGTACACTCCCTTGTAGTTCCTGCGGTAAAGCACGGAGCTTTTGATCATGAAGTGAGCGCTCTTCATCTGCAGGATGTGGTGTTTATTGGGAGGTAATCCCTTCGGGCATTTGTTATTCAGTAGAAAATATACCAGATCGGTATACCACGGGTCTCGAGTGATGGACTCCACCATGTAAGTTTGACATTCTATGCGGGGAGTCTCTTCTGCCATCACTTGACTCAGTCCCTAGCCTCAAAATATCTTCATGGGCTGCATTTCTAAATCATATTCCTAGAGGATGGCCATCCATTTCCCCCATCTTTCACCCAACTCGCTCTGCATCAGCAGAAACTTTACGGCCTGGTCTGGGATGATAGCATGCACCTTGCTCCAGAGAATGTAATGCCAGAATTTCTTCACGATGCGAACAAGAGCAAAGGCCTATTTTTCTAGTGATGAATACCGGACTTCAGCGTTCTTTAAGGGGGAGCTCATGAAAGCTATTGGTCATTCTTCCCCTTCAACCTTTTGAGTCAACACCACCGCGGCAGAATGCAGTGAAGTAAAGGAGTAAATGTAAAACAGAAGGGAGTAGTCCGGACTAGCCAGGATAGGTGCTTCTATTATTGTCTATTTGATCTGGGTGAAATCCCACTTTGCTTCAAGATTCCACTCAATCTTGGTATCCTTATTCATCATTTCATTGGGTGGTTTGACTATTTCAGTGAATCCAGTGATGAACCGTTGGATGAAGTTGATCTTTCCGAAGAAAGATTGCATCTCTTTCTTGCTGCGGGGAATTTGTAAGTTTAGCAATGCTTCAACTCTCTCAGGGTCAATGGATATGCCCTTTTTAGAGATGACATGCCCGAACAAATTTCCTTCGGTGACCCCGAATATGGATTTCTTGGGGTTGAGGGATATTTCATACCGGCGACATCTCTCACAGATCTGAGCGAGACGGGCCAAATGGTCACGCATGTCCCAAGAAAAGATGGTCAAATCATCCATGTAGATGATTATACACTGAATCACAAGGCCCTCGAACGCAATGTCCATGGCCTTTTGAAATGTGGCCCCTGCGTTAATCAAACCAAAGGGTATCCTCCTGTACGCAAACGTTCCCCACTTGGTGGTAAATGTTGTTTTCTCTCTATCTTCATACTTAACCATGACCTGGTTATATCCGGAGTACCCATCCAAGAATGACATCATCTGGGATCCATCCACTATCTGTAACACCTCATCCAATGAAGGGAGAGGATGATTATCTTTCTTGGAGGCCTTATTCAGGTTTCGAAAATCCACGCAAAGGTGAATTTCACTGCTCTTCTTTCTCACGGGGACCAAATTGGCAACCCATGTAGTGAGTCAGATTGGAAAGATCATCCGGGTTGACAGCATTTTTTCTACCTCTTGACGACTTAGGGGTTCGATCAGTGGGTTGACCGGTCATTGTTTTTGCCAAAAAGGCGTAGCATCAGGTTTCAGGGGAATAGTATGAGTCATAATGGATGTGTCGTATGTTTTCAAATCCTCATATCCCCATGTAATTACATCAATGTATTCTCGGAGAACCGTGAGAATCTTCTCCTTCTCCTCAGGGGAGCAGGAGGTGCCAATGTGGATCATCTTTTCTTCACCGGGCTGGCCGATGTTTACCCTTTAAAACTTTCCTCCCTCAAAGGAAGATGACATCTTTTCCCGGGCCCAAGGGTCTGAGTCGAAGATTCCTTCAAGCGCAACCATCCCCTTCAGGATGGTATTAGTGGGTAGGTCCATGATCCCATCATCTTTGTCACCCTGCCCAGTATCGTCATGGTCTCGTTCCTCCACTACCTGGCCTTCAAAGACACCAATGTTTGCCATGAAGGCTAGGATATGTTGATCGTCCTTAAAAACCTGAAAGTGGGTGACATTATCTAGAATGGACGGGGTGGGGACCATCTCAACTGAAAATCTCCAGAGTCACAAGCCGGCCATGGGCTCAAGTGTGCTGGCAGAAATGGCAAGGGCATCCGGGACATAGTTCTGTTGCCGAGGAATGAGATCAATGCCAAAGGCATCAAAATCTTCAATAAGGCTCCAAGCCTGATTGCGGTATGCGGCCAGTCTCTTGTTGTGACATGTATATTGACTCCAGACCTGTTTGACAACCAACTTTGAATCACCCAAAGCCCGGAGACAAGTGACACCTTTCCTTAACGCAAATAAGAGTCCAAGGACCAAAGCCTCGTACTCCGTAACATTGTTTGTGCAGTTGAACTGTAGTCTGTAGGATGCAAGGAAGGATTTCCCTTGTGGGTTGATTAATTCTACTCTGGCCCCGGAGCCTTGTTTGGACTGGGACCCATCGAACTTGAGGGTCCAAAAATCGTTATTCACATTCTGGGGCTGGGGAGCGAGAGTAGCCTTTAGATTTCTTTTGGGGGACTTGGGAGGAGCATCCTCCTAAATCGTTGGCGTGTAGGTGGGGTTTACCTCCGAAGGAGTTTGGACCTGGGATTCCCGGGGAGATGGCACCAAAGGAGTGCATCCCGTAGGAACACTGGGCTTCGGGGAATCAGTTATGCATTTTCTATTTCGGAGCATCGTTGCAAAGGTGATTTCATACACAATTCCTTGGTGCAGTTTTGTTCATTTTTTTTCTTGAGTTGTCCTTTGAACCAGTTGAACATTAGATCCAGTGTCCATCCATGTATTTTAGGGATTTTGCAAACATGATGTGCGATTGTATTTGTACTTGCATTGAATTATAAAATGTCATGGGGGGTTGTGTAGAGCCTTTATTTTTTAATCACAACTTTGTCAAAGTGAGAGTTTCTCCATGACAACAAAAAAAGCGTTGATATTCTTGCCTTATGCAAGTATGTAGTTTAACCACACACCCCTTTTTCTCAGTTATATATACACTTTGGGTCCCTTATGCATAGCATGGTGACACATCATTTCAGTAGATCTGTCAAGCCTCACCCAAATCAACATTATGGGGGCGGGGGGTATCATACTATTTGTGCTAATACTTCCTTGGTTTCGCTTGATGTGCATTGAGACACTCTTGCATTCCTTTTATGTGGAAGCTCCTTGGTTTAGCTTGAAGTGTGTTGCAACACTCTAACATTCCTTTTAGACTATTGCAACTGCATTTTCAACATGGTTGAGAAGTGAAAATGGTATCACTCAAACAACCTCATTGGTTGTATATTGAAGGTCACTCATGCAAATTCTTATGTCATTTGTATCTTCAATCGACATATGTTATTTTCATTGTTGTCATTTGATTAATGTTCGAGAAGTGACATTTGGAGCACTCATATAGATTTTTTCCTTTCTGATCATCATCCTTTCAAACGAGGATCATTAGATTTAGCACCATATCATTCATTGGCATTTGTCTATAGATTCTCCATGCTTCAATGATGTTCATGTTCATGATTTTAGGACATCATTTTGAAGGATTCTCAAACCTTAATGTTCTCTCGTTTGGAGAGAAGTTTCCTCCCACCGGGTTTTCTCCTTTTCTCCAATTATGATATATTGCATTGTAGTTGTACATGGGTACCTAACATAGCTTTATTTTCGGGACCCATAAATCATTTGTAATACATTGTTGTACTCCCTAAGTTCTACTTAAGGGGGGGCATGTTGGAGTAAATTGTTGTTATTATTTACTCTTTAATTAAGTTAACCTAGGTCAATACAGTTATTAGGTAGATGTATATTATTGAGTCCTATTTGGATTCTAACTCATCTTAAGAGGATATTGCAGAGTTCTATTATAACTCTACTTCCTCCAGGTTGAGACACTTGTCTCAACCTTGTCCACTCTACCTAGATTTGCTCTTGCCTATTTAAGCAAATCTTATTGTACCTTCATATTCACCTCATTATGTCAATACAATATAGTTTCTTATGCTGATAATATTTCTTCTAGAGGATGTCTTTAGACTGGATTCTAGGTATAGGATGAAAATCCTAACATAACACTTACTCCAAGATTATTTGTCATTTATCCTTTTATAAGATCAAGTCAAGTCCCATGTTTGGAAGATGATGTTTGTTGGCCTTTGTTTGAACACTATGATTGCAGGCACAACATTTTGAAACAAGTTATGTAGCATCTTTTGCAGCATTGACTATAAGAATCTTTGGTATGGGAGAATGTGCAAATTAGAGCATTGAAAGTTCTTTGGTTTGTATTATAACATATTATGCACCAATTGATGTGCATGTTTGTAGGAGACTAAAAATATTATGCACCAATATATGTGCATGTTTTTACATAAATAGATTATATTTAGTACATAAATAAAATATATTAGAAGTTTTGGAGCATTTGATTGTGTTTGTATTTGTAAACAGTGAAGTATACTTTTGAATAACAATGTTACTTTTTTGGTACAACTTGTTATGTATTACAAACATAAATGGACTAATAGTCATGCACTTGTAGCATTTTTTTATTAGTAATATGGTGAAAGGTAATTTGTGTATGTATGTAATTTCTTTTGGCACTTTTATTTTGTAGCTAATGGATAGCTAAATGATTTTTTCTTTTTTTTGGTTGGCGGGGGGGCTGCAGGGGCTTAGGTTAACTAAAAGGTCGTGGTTATTGGACCCTTTGTTGTTTACTAGTGGCTTTCCTCTAAAGGTACAATTTTCCAATATTCTTTCAATGGTAATGAAAATGGAACTTTTAGAGTTCATCTATTTTGAATTTTATATTCTATGTAAGAGGTACTTATTGTACTATAAATGAGATATACATATTTATGATGGTCGTGTCTATACAATCATTTATCTTAGTAAAAATATTAAAAACAAAATTTTTAATGTACTTGTCATACATGTATTTTTGAGGAAATATATGGCTGCAAAGCTAGTGGCTATTCATGACTAGACCTTTGAGACTCTCTATTATTGGAAAAGGGGTTCTTGTTTGGTTTCTAGGTTAGTAATGAATTAATCTAAACAGAAACAATGTTGCATGCAAAATGGACAAGAGTCTCTAACATAAGTGAGTGGCTCACTAATCTGTATACAAAAATTACTGTTGAACATTATTTTTTCTTTAGAAACATTAAAAGGAGTTTTATTTACAAATTGAATTTTATCAAATAGAAGCATTATATACATCCACCCTACCAAAATTCAAAATATTTTAAGTTTTAGAGTGTACTCATCAACAAAGGATCATAGCAAGTAAAATGAAAAGTACCTAGACCAAGGCATGAATGATCTCAATGATGGCATGAATGATCTTAGTGATCTATTTTTTTAGGTGAATGGAATAAAAAAATACATAAATTATCAAAAGAATTTTGCAATATATTATACAAGAAAATAAAAGAAACAAAGAACATCAAATGATTTTTTTGGCAAGAATATTATAAACCCAAAATGTAGGATTTGAGAGACAAATCCACAGAACCTGAAGAACACCTGCATGCAAGAAACTTGTAACAAGAAAGAAGCAGGAAGAGAGAAGGAGAAGAACTCAGAAGTTGCTCAAGAAGTGATAGCTAAATTGTAATCTAAATTAATGAAGAAAGAACTACAAAGTTCAACCTATAAAGGTGAACGAAACCCTAAAACTAGAAAAGCTAGGTTGCACATTAATAATTAATATAAATATTAATTATAATGCACCTAAGAGATAGCTTAAGTAAACTAGAGTAATAAACTTAATTAATTAAATCAAACTAATCTAATTAATAAGTGTAAACAAATAATTACTCTAACACCTCCCCTTAAGCGAAGCTCAGGAGGTAAGCTAACCTAGCAAAGCTATGAAAATAGGAAAATGGGTCCCGGCAACAAGGCCTGATCAGGTATCCAAGCACAACCAAATTTTTGTAAAGCAGAGAAATAGAGAAAACCACATGGGAAAAAGCCTACTCCAAGAAGAGATAGAAAAAAAAAACACAAAAGAATGGCTCAGGAGACTCTCTCAAAACCATAAGTACAATCAAACCCCCCATGAGAGAGGGATGAAACACCAAAGCCCCCCTAGAATGATGGAACCCTTGTAGGAATGATCGAACCAATGGAACTCCAATGTGGAAGAAACAGAGGTATGGAGCAACAAGGAAACCCCTGAATGAGAGGTGAAACTGGAAGGCCAAGTTGGTGCTCAAAGGAGAATGAATGAGACTCCTGGAATGGAATCCCCAATGAAGGTGGGCCAATAGATGGGCTAAATCTGTCAGCTGGGAGGAGATGAATGTCCTCGGATATGCCCTCAACAACTGGAGGGGAAGGCTCGATGCAAGGAGTGACCATAACTGGGACTGTTGAAGAAGAATCATGCTGAAAGAATGTAGGCGCAATGAGAGGAGGAGGTGGAGAAGCCACAACACTGATCTCAGGAGCAACACAAAAGTTCAGGTGACCCAACTTCTTCTCACTAGGAACTCGTGAAGTAGGAGAGATATTCTCTAATACTGGAGATGGTGGACCAAAATGGGAGAAGGAGTACAGGTGGGTGGCATGATCAACTGTCCCTATAGCAACAATGTGGCCATTCGCACTATCTCTGATGTGTACAGAGTCTGCAGTGAACTCATCTATCTTCTCTGTCCTGCTGTGAGTAATCTGATAAATGGAGAGAAGGTTCGATGACAAGGATGAAATACATAGTACATCATGGAATGCACCACTATCAATGTCAATAGAACCCTGACCACACATAGGCATAACAGTGTCATTCCCCATCAAGATGTGTGGGGTAGGAGAGGCCACAAAAGATGAGAAGGAACTCTGAGAAGATGCCATATGATGTGAAGCACCGGAATCCAGCAACCACCTAGAAGAGGGAGCTATATCAGATGCACATAAGGAATGACCCTTTCCGTCGTCTAACCCATCTTCCTGAGATGATGATGAAGAAGACCAGCGAGAAGAGGAAGAAGGAATATCAATATTGCTCTTATGAAGAAGAGCTGTCAAATCAACAATTTGTTGGGCATATCCATCTACCTTCTTCTGAAAGCACTGAGACTCATCATGATTAAACTTATTGCAATAAGTACACTTGGGTTTGTCTATCTTAAATTTACCCTTAGGTGAAGGAGGTGGGCCAGAGGAATGTTGGGAAGGAGAATCCTTCCAAGATTCTGTGGATGATGATACCTGTTGCTGCTCCAGTTTCTGTGCAGATGGGTGAGCAACCAAGGCATGGCTCATAGAACCTGAAGCATCATTCAACTATTGTATCTTTGACTACTCTCGAGTCAATCAATCACAGAAGGCCGCAAAAGAAGGCATATTGTACCTAGGACCCAAGGCATCCATAGTGGAATAGAAAGTGGAGGAGAAAATCTGGAACTCTCCACGAAGCTTTTAGAGTATCAAAAAAATACACTCATCATCTAATTTGGTCTTCCCACATCCCTATAAAAGTGATTGAAGAGCATTGAACTTCATCAAGAAGTCCACAATGGTGGAAAAATTATCAGGAGACAAGGATGTCGACTCTGCATCAAGCTGAAGTGCCCTGAATGCATTCACTGTACCAAACAGATCTGCAAACTTTCCCCAATAGGCGCGAGGAGTGGTCAAACCATCCAAATGAAACAGGAGGCTGTCTGAAATGTGCAGTGCAATCAAACCCATGGCTTCATCCATTTTGTTTATGTGTTGAAGGACCTCAAACGGACACTGCAGAAAATGTTGGTTCTCATCCAGACATGACCATAAGCTATGTGATATGAGTAGCTTGGTCATGTGTGCTTTCTAGGTGTGATAATTGTGTGGTGTCAGCCGGGCCACAGAGGGGTCCGACATTGAGAGAAGAAGTAGACGAAATTCGAAGGGTCATTTATGAATTAAAGTACTGATAGAAAATGCACCCCCCATAATGTATAAATCTATTCCCTGTACAGTAAAGAACAACTATAGAAAGCACAAAAAAATAAGAATAAAATCTGGATGCCAGATGCAGAGATGGAGGAGACCAAGGCCTCTTCTTTAATGCCAAACATGAGAGCTCAAATGGCCAAATTAGAAAACGAGACCAGCACCATCGCATCCAACTTGGAAACACCTTTCTGACAATATTTTGTTTTCCAAAAATGGACACCATATGCACAAGTTATGGCCGAAAAACCAACTGAACCTCTGAAAAAGAGCTCTCTAGAAAAAACCAAACACAACAAAAAATTTGACGGTCAAACGACCGTCATAGCACCCGAGGAAAAATTTGACGATCGTCTGCACGTCACGGGCCTACCTGCCGAAAAAAATTTCCGGTCATCGGAAAATTTGAAAAATTTTGCCTGAAAAAAGGACCTGCCAGAAAGTGACGTCACTTTCTAGCTGATGATGTCAGTAGTGACGACCGGGTGGAGGGCTGGGTGGCTGGCCGGCAGAGGTGTTGGCTGGGTGGCACTGCTGGTGGTTGGCCAGCGGAGGTGGTGGTCGGGCGGCCTGCAGGTGGCATGCCAGCGAGGGCCAAGCGCGGGCCGGGCCGCGGTGGTGCAGCAGTGGTGCGCTGGCGGCGTGGTGGCAGTGCGCTGGCTGTGCGGTGGCAGCACCCGTGAAAATCCCTAAAATGGGCATTTTTCAAGATTTTTTGAATTTTTTTCTCGATTTGCGTGTCGTACGGCTTAAGAGGGAGAAATTTTTTCCAGATGTCACTGTGGCCAAAAACTACAAACTTTATATAGATGGTGGTGTCCGTTTTCGCTCAAAGTGCTCCAGAAAAAAGTGCCCCCTCAAGATTGAAGAAAAAACCCCAAAGAAGCTGTGGTTTTCTTCTTCGAATCATGGCTTCAAAAACCTTCAGACCAAACAGCAGCAGGTAAGCTTTGATACCATGTAGGATTTGAGAGACAAATCCACAGAACCTGAAGAACACCTGCATGCAAAAAACCTGTAACAAGAAAGAAGCATGAAGAGGGAAGGAGAAGAACTCAGAAATTGCTCAAGAAGTGAGAGCTAAATTTTAATCTGAATTAATGAAGAAAGAACTACAAATTTCAACCTATAAAGGTGAATGAAACCCTAAAACTAGAAAAACTAGGTTGCACATTACTAATTAATATAAATATTAATTATAATGCACCTAAGAGATAGCTTAAGTAAACTAGAGTAATAAACAACTTAATTAATTAAATCAAAGTGATCTAATTAATAAGTGTAAACAGATAATTACTCTAACACAAAATTGATCATAAATAAGTAATTAGGGTGGACCATTAAAATATCGTCAAAACATGAATCATGCCTTTTGTAGCTCTAACTATGAATTAATAGAATTTAATATACTTAAAACTTAACCATGGTAAGTGATGTATGAATGAAAATTTCAAACGAAGGTCACAAATATGCTTTGAACTAATGTTTTAAAATAACTATTAAAAAGACACGCATAAACCAAGTTAGAAAAGATGAAACTAGTTATAATAAAGTAAATAACAGGACTATTGCATAGATATTCTCTTAAAATTTATAGTATGATGATAGAAATTTAAATGCCTATACAAAGAATTCTAAGATGTGGTCCTTTGTGTAACAACCTATATAGATAAAGCTCCCATTTCTAAATAGAAATTCATGAACAAACAAGTATATAGATAAGACTAAAATCAAGACTATAATTCACTAGAAGTCAAAAGAAAGCATTTGTAGTTCTAAAGCAAATTGTGGAAGCCTTCTCTTACCCAAAACCTATGAAGTTGAGATATTTCTAATATGTATCTAAGGCACTCAATATGAGATTTGCTATACATAAACTCATGCACTATGATATTCCTTTATAGATGGTAAATAATACATTTGTTCTAATTTCAAATTCACAACACTTAAATAATAGTCCAAATCTAAAGAATGTAGATTTGTTTAGGTTTTTCTCCCCAAGATGAGTGTGGAAAGGTTAAATG
>MU225015.1:875274-896216 GCA_018584345.1 Thuja plicata | reverse complement strand
AGATGTGTGAATTTTTCGTAACAACTATGGAGCATCACTATGGAATATAATAGATACTCTCACCTATGTTTCTATCGATTAGAGGCCTGCGGATTCTGCCATGAGACTCAGTTGGCGGAGGTCGAAGCAAACAAAAAAATGGCGTTTTTTAGGTTTTGGACATTCATGTATCATGCTTGGCTAAAGATACTTAAATTTCTTTTTAGAGATTTATGAGCTTGGGTAGCTGCGCTCCAAAGTCAGTGGAATGGACTCGAATCTCGTGGTTAAATCTGCACCTTACATGTCTGGAAATTCGAGTAGCCATTTTTTAGGCCATAGGTGGCTGAAAAGCCTTAATTGGACCATTTCACCTCGTAGAAATTCCTCAGCTATGCCCTTGATTGCAACTTCCATGTCGTTTATTGCACCAAATTATGTGGAGAAAATGTAGATTAATGTTGCCTTTCATCGAGGAATATCACAGTTGTTAGCATCGTGATTGTCAACACATGAAGATCACATAATTTACCAAAGCTCTCACATTTCATCTTACATGATTAGGGACGAGACAAACAAGAGAGTAGATAGAAACTATGGAATTTTTTGTTTAATTTTTTTTTGCTGTTTTGAACTCAGCACCATAGATGCTTATGAGGTACAGTTTTCTAATATCTTTTCAATGTCAATGGGTCCTTGGTCTGCTGGTCAAGTTGAATGGTTCTTAATGAGTCTACTAGGGATCAAGTCTTGTTGAGTGCAAGGCTCCGACATCATAAGCAAGAGTCATTGGCGATTTTAGGACAGGCTTCGTGCCTCTGTTGAGCAGCCTCGCAGGTAATGGAAATAGAATTTTTGTAGTCTATTTATCTAGTATTTTATATTCTATGTAAGACATGGTAACTGTATTATAAATGTACATACCCATCTCTTATAAGACTAAAAATTATATCATCTTTGTTCAAACTATAAGTTTTCCACCATGAGATATAGAAATTATAAATGCCTAGTAACTTCTTATTCATAGGAACTATAAATGCTTAGAAATTTTTTTCAATGATAGAAAATATACATTCTTAAAGGTAAAATTTTCAAACTTATTTGTCTTTATATTTCTATTATTTATTTTTCATAATTTGTTCTTTATGTAATGGAAAGAAATATACTTTTTTGTTGAGTATTAGTTTATTTACTTTTAAAACATTTTTTCCAATTAGTCTTCTATTTTTGTTTCACCTTGTTTTTGTCATAGTTAAATCTACAATTTTAGATATGATCGAGGTTACCTATACAATTATAGAAATGATTCTTAAATTTTTTATTTTCAAATTCAAAGTTGAATCCACTTGTTTTCCTTTCACCTAACCATTATATTAACTTGATTTGTGAAATGTTTGGTTTTCTTCTTTAAAGTTATATTTAAGAACTAACTCTAATCTAGCTACATATTTGACAAATATCAATGAGCTTTAAAAAGAATCATCTAGTGACATCAACAATCTAGGACATAATTCATTATATTTTTTTATCTCGATCATTACCCAAACTAATGACCTGTCATCTCTATAAAGTTTTATACAATGTAGTAAATATCCCTATCATGTATAAACTATCAGCTATATAATCAACTTTTAAGATGCATTCAAAAGAAAGGATAAATTGTTTCCAAAGACAAAAATATTATAAATGAAGGATCAAAACCACTAGTACATGAATTATCTAGTAATTGCATAAAAAAGATGTACATTTGTAGAACCAATATAAAATTTAAAAAAAAAACTAAAATTTTATTGATCCCAATATATAAATTTAATGTGTCCTATTCATCACACTGAATAGAGTAATATGAGTTATCTTTAAATTAAACTAAGAGCTAATTATTTTTCTTTATTTTTCATATATTATGCATTTAGTTGAATATGTTTACTAGCATATCTATTTATTATTGGGGCATTTATTTATTGATGTTCGCTAACTGATTTATCCTTTTTGTATGAAAAAAAAAAAATCATATATTTTGGTAAACTTTGTTGGTTGTCGTTACACCAAAAGATTGACCTGTAAATGTTTGATACAACCACTGGACTTATAGAAGACGTGAGAGGTGGTCAAACCATATTGCAAACCACCATTGCGCTCCACAACACAAGGAGACAAAGGGTGCACATCTTGCAATAATCACCCCCAACATAGGCACAGAGTTTGAACTCGTGATCTTGACTCTGATTCCAATTATTGAACATTTGATATATTGAGAGGGGGGTGAATTGATATATCCTTCAAATTATTAATTTCTTTAAAAAATTATCCACATAACATAATTATAAAATATGGGGATTACTAGAGAAATCATAAACCCCAAGGTTATTGAAGGAGAGGGAGGTCGTATCAAGCTGGATGAGCTTATCGACCCATCTTTGGTGGTGCTCAGTGATAATACCAAGGAGTTCAAGATGGACGTGCTCAATAATTCCTGAAATAGCATGGTTGATAATTACACAACCATCAAATGGCTATTCCACGAAGTGGGGGATCTTAAAAAAAGGCTTAAAGGTAACGAAAAGGCTAAAAATGACAAGTATTGAGGATCAGCAGAGTCTAAGCGGCAGAGTGAAAAAGATGGAGGATAACATGACTAAGGTAGAAGCTACCTTAAATAATATAGCGGAGCAGAGCTTTAATATCCTTAAGGCGTCCAAAGAGCATACCAACACTATCATCGAGAAGTTGGAGGCAAAATTAGAAGGGCTGGAGGCGGCCAACATGGAGATGGAGATAGAACAAAACATTAAACAGGATCCCGGCCAGAGAACGGAAGCTAGAACCAAGAAGATTAAGGACAAGGACTTGGTACTGGATCTCCAAAAGATCAAGGAGTCGATGGCCAACATGGAGTTTCTTGAGGCCAAGGCATCCACACTGATGGTGGACTTATCATGAGGTTCCCTGGTCTTTTCTGTTGATCCTATTTTTCCTTCTTATTTAGACGTTGTCTATTTTTTGCTCTGGCCTTTGTTGGCTTGTTCTATCTTTTTTCTTTATTCCATTTTAAACTGGGCTTAACGTTACTATTACTTTGTTTCAGGTTTCAGGAACCCTATAAAACCTATTTTACTTAATTAAAAACATAATTATAAAATAAAAGTACATGACCAAGTGAAGAATGGAATGCAACACATGACACTAGTATTTTATGTTGAAACCCCAAGGTGGATAAAACCACGGAGAGGATTAGCTCTCAATATATTATAACTGGTCATAACATATTATAGTGTAGCTCACTACTAGAGGACTCACTGTCCTAAATAAGGCTCACTGTCGAAGGGAACTCACTATCCTGATACACAAAATTAAACTATTAGAATTGTATCTTACATATGCATGAGATATAGTTTCAATAAGTCTTAGTATATAGAGTTCACACACTTCATCCATATTCTATAGTTGCAAGTGGATTTCCATAAATTTTTCTTTTCAAGGGTTACCCATAAAATTGATCCAAAAATAATAGGTCAGCATCAAGAAGGTTTTCACACACTATCATAATTACAATGCACATGTTGTCATGACTAAGTCAAGCCAAAAGAAAACCATTATTTCCACAAAATATAAAATCATGAGATTTACCCAATCCATAGCTTCGATCCAAAATAGTAAATCCATGAGCATCCTTGTGTCAAAATGTGGTCATATAAATCAATCTACCATGTTTTTGGAAAACAAAGTGTTTTCCAAAAGTATATGTTTGGAGCTCTATCTTCGACACTACCATAAGGAGCTATCATTTGTACTCCTGAATTTACATACTTATTGGTCATACAGTCCTATTACCAAATCCTTGTTATCATATTTGAGTGTGCAAAGAAGTGTAGATTAAAATTCAGATGTCATCTTTCATATTACTAGAGGAAACAAATGACATCAATGACAATATTCCAACAACTTTATGGATATTGCACTATAGGCTTGGGTTGGCAACAGAGATACATTGAACACTCAAGTACAAAAGATTAAGTGCTCAACCAATTTCATTTCAAACATATTTTCTAGTGTACATATCTCATTATCTCTTGTACTGACTATTTGTTTATCTTTTTCTTAGGGGGGATTCTCTACTTGTTTAATATTATTAGACAATATTTTTTTGGCACCCTTTTCCACTGATGCCAAAGGGGGAGACTTTTGGGAGCATGTAGAAAATGAAATTTTTTGGGACCTTTGGAAGATACAATGCTTCTTTTGATATTATGTTGTACTCAAATTGTTTCTTCTCATCTGGAGTAGCCTTATGAAAGATCTGCAAGAGGAATGTAAGATGCCTTAGCGATTGCCCAGTACTCCTCTCCAATGCATCTTAGTTGGGTAATCATATGCCCCTTCCATATGGAGTAGTTTGTTCCTTCAAACCTAGGAATGCCATTCCTATAAGCTGACATATTCAAATCTCCCTTAAGATTTTAGGCTTCCTTCATTGAACCAAATCTATGATACCAATTATTGATAATATGGCAAGGAAATACTAAGAGGGGGATGAATTAATTGAACCTGAAGTTCATCTTTAAAATGCTAACCCTTCAAACTATTTAAGCATAAACTCATAATATCTGATCTAATTAATAAACCATGAAATATATAAGCATACACAAATTAGAAACACATCCACAATGCTTGACATAGAGATTTTTATTATGAAAACCTAGTTTGGGGAAAAACCACGATGGGATTGATTAACCACAATAAGTAAAAAATACCTTGTTAGAAGTATAAACATATTACAATAATGGGGAATGCACATGCATTCAAGCTCACTACCTAGAGATCAGTGCTCAAATGAAAAGCCTTAGGCTAAAACCCTAAGGAAGGCTCACTACCCAGCTACAATCTTATCGCTACAATGATCTGGAGTTTTTATGAACTGGATAGCAACATTTACCTTATGCCAATGTTAGTTCCATTGAAGCACAAAAAATATCTCTTCTCAAACTCTCTTTGAATCCTTCAAATGAGAAATTTAGCTTTCAAGAGATATCAACAACTAATCTGCAAGTGATCTCTAGCATTCACAACCAATCGTCCACTTTTGCACACCTAATTTTTCCCTAATTCAGCATCTTATATCAAGAACTAGGTCGGCAAAACCTAATTCTCTCTCTCTTCAAATCATGGTGCCAAATCTCATGTTTCAATTCCATCTATAACTGTGAATTCACAACCACAACCTATAACAACCACCTCAAGATCATAAATCTCCCTGATTTCAAGATTTAGCACTTGCGCAACACGATTTACCAACCCAGTTGGCCAAGAACAAAAGAAATAAATAAAATATTATTATTGACCAAAAATTCTACCAATTTAATCCTTCTGATTCATGTGGATCATCAACTCATCAAGCACATAATTCAAGGACATCATATAGCATAATGATCAACACTCAAACACATAAATCCACCACTGCCATTGGATTTTCCAACCCTTTAATACCGAACCTCAAGAACACTGTCAATAAGGATCTAAGACAATAAAAATATGTCATCTGAACCTCTAAATTAAAAACCATTTTAATTGAAGACACCAGAGTATATTCCAAACACACTCCTAGATGCACACCAATAAATTCCAACTTGATTGTGCACACCGAACCTCTTTATGTCTTCCTTTCAACATTGTATGTCACCATATCTCCCAGTCACCAACTCTGACATTTATATCTTTCCCAAATCTCAATGATATCCTTTAAAACTCAGAGTGAACTAAGTACAAAACTTCTTAAAAAATCTCCTATTTGTGCGACCTCATATCTACAATATCTAACCCTCACTCGACCTCTGAACATCTTGTTTCATTGGCTAACCTACAACAATTTAGTTAGCATCAAACAAATAATCCTTCTGATCAACTCCTTTGATATGTTGACATCAATGACAACACATCCAGCTTCCAACTTGCCAACAATCCACATGATTGTAGTTCTCTAGCATAGAAGAAAAAAGAAGATTAATTTTCTAAGACCTAGTCTAGAACAACAAAAAATACTTTTGAATGACTTTTTGGGAAAGAAAATTTTAAATAAATTCATTTGAGCCCCCAAAAGGTAAAGTAAAAGTGATTTTTTTGTCATCATTTTGATTGGTGTATAAGAAACTCTATTGCATTTATGACTTAAGATTAGGGGTTTCTATCCAAGGGAGTTTGACCTAAGAAGAATTAATTTAGAACTCTTTAATTAATTCCTTCAAATGGGACATCTCAAGGCTTAAATCATTATAATTTCTGAAAAATATTTGATTTCATAAAAAACTAGGAGGTCCCCAAGTATGCAAGCCATTATTGTGGGATTACCTCCAAGATTTATTGAACTCACATGCTTTCTTAAGATATTTTTGTTATCTGTAATTTTATGTGTACTAAAGGTAATTTCCAACCACAAAATATCATTTATAACTCAAGAAGAGTGAAACACTACATAATACATTGGTTTTATGTATGCTTTATGGTTTCTATGACTAAATTCTTGAGAATTTGAAAAAAAATCTTTTTTGTTTTAAGTATCTTCTCGAAATATTATTTTATTCCTCTCCTTCCAAATACACCATAAAAGGATGGGAGGGTTTTGGATCTTTAGACCCTTCATCATTGAATGCTTAAAAAGAGAGTTCCAAACTTTAATAGTTATTTTTTTCATGTAACGAGGAAAACTTTATTAGCATGCAAGGAGGGAAACACTTCTTCTAAAACCTCTCTAGTTAACTTGCAATGTAGAAAATATGATCCATCAATCCCTCATCCTAGGAGCATAAGATGCACCTGCTAACAAATTTGAACCCCCTCTTGATCATATCATTCATTGTTAGGAATTTATTGTGATTATATGTCCACCAAATATGAGCAATTTTTACTGTAATGTTCTTGTCCCAAACTATTTTCTATATAAACTTCATACGTCAAAGGTACTATTCTATTAGATAGTACAAAGAGGAAATCAAGAAGCTTTACATGGGGGTTAGGCTCTGTATGATCTCATCATTTTCTTGGAGCTCAAAGAACCAACAATCTCCAAGAGTTTTGACAAATTAGTCTTTGATATCCTCCAAAGAAAAGAAATCAAGTGGTAAAAGCTTCCATTTCAATTTTTCTTTACCATAATTAATATTTAGTGCATCATCCTAAAATGTTAGCACCCTTAATTGGATCTCTTTAGGACTTATTAGACACTATTTTGGTGATTTCAAGGTCTTAATATATGTTATGCGTGATCACAATAACATGCATTTCCTCCGCCTACTCCTTTTCACCTTCCACGACATCCTCCTGAAATTTGAGCCTATTTTACTTGGGACAAGTCGACTGGCTGACTTGTCCTTGAGCTTTTTGGCTCACATTTTTCCTAAATCCTAATGTAGGTTTCTTCTTCTGAGGTTTTCAATTGTGGTCAGATTGGATGAAATTTGAATCCTGAATTCAAGGATTTACTATAAAAATAGCATCATATCTCATCATTTGATATCCAACAATCATATGCAAACTATATTCAAGTACAAGCATTCAAGGAATCAAGCAAGAGAAATTAAGGGTTTGGATTCAAGATTTGAAGGCAAGCATCCAATTCAAAATCTCCAAGTCTCCATTCTTCTGAGATCCATCCAAGAAAAGGAAATATTCTCTCATTGATGCAATTTTCTCTCCCATGATGGCCAAGTATAGGAATTTTCAATCAATCAAGGAGATTCATTCATTCATCCTTCTCTCTCTTCTTTTTATGTAGAATGTATCCTTGATTCTACATATCATCCCATGGTCAAATATTTGGATTCCAAACACATTCAAGCATCTTCATGGATTTGAGAAATTACTACATTCGTTCATTAGGGTTTCATACAAGGTAAATCTACATGAATTTTCTTTATGCAATTTCAATAAAATTTCACAGTTGATTTCTAAACAGGGTTTTGACCAAGGAAAACCCATTTCCACATCCTTTTCCCACATTTGTATGTGTGCAAGAATAGGTTGTTGAGTGACAATTTTGGGTATGGGTAGTATAGGTGCAGTTACAAAATAGGAAATAGTTTCATCAAATTTTGTCAAGAACAAGTTAACTAGTCGACTTGTTCCCCAAAAGTGTACTTGTTCCCAAAATTTCAAATTTTTCCCAAAATATTGACTTGTCCCTATTGTTTTTCAATGAAAATTTTAGGACAGATATATTCAGATCCTTTTTTTCTAGATTTGCAGTAATAGTAGGATCTGAGGTTCTGACGACATTCAAATTCGGACTCAAAGTTTAGTCTTCCTCATATAATTTCAAGGTGCACTTATTCCTCCCTATTTTATTTTCACTTACTTTATTAGATCATATTTGTACTTTATCATATCACATCTCCATCCCCCTTATAGGAATACCAAATCCCCCTTTGACATAGATCTTGCATTAGCACCCTTTCTCCTTTTGGTTGTGCTAATCATATTTTTCCTAAGGGTGGTCTTGGAATTCCAATGTATAATAGTGGATCTTTGTGATTTATCTTTGTCCTAGCATTGCTCACCATTTTCCACTATGCATTTTGGTGAACCCGACTTATGAAATTTCAACTTTTGATCTTGGTAGTTAGATCCTCTTTGCATGATTTCCTTGTGTAGCTTTATTATATGTATACATAAACATCTATAGATTTTTTTCTTTTAAAATTGTATTTAGTTTCTAGATCCGCTTGTGCATGCTTTATATTACATGTTTATTTTGATAGTCAGATGTGTCTTTCATAAATGATCTTCTTTGCTTGGATTTTGTATCTCTTTCAAATCTTATATTTGCATTAGATATATATCTTTCCTTTAATTCCCTTGTGCATGAGTGTTATCACTTTGAATCCTACTTATAGAATTCCTAGGACCATGCGAACTGGGTTGGCTTCTTCCCTCCACTTTTTGACACTTTTAGTTGTAGACTATTGCCAAGCTCTTGATCTGTTTGAATCTTTTTAAAAAAATTGGCACCACTTATTCCTACACATAGGAAAGAGAGGAAATGTTGTGTAGAGAGGGGTTTTCCTAAGTCAAACTCCGATTGAGAAATCAGCATTGAAATTTGAAAAAACCAAACTTGAAAGTAAAGTGTGCTATCATAAAGTAGAATCTAGATCTTAAGCATAAAGTATCTTATTCCTTGATAAATTCAATTTTTTCTTTGAATGTGATCACAATTTTTAATGAAATAGATTGACTTCACATGCATAAACCTGAAAGGAAATTATATGAAGGTTTTTTAAGCTTTTCATGATGCTTGATGAAGAAAAATAATGCTTGAAGACTTGGATGCTTGAATGCTTGAATGCTTGAAGATCTGCATGGTTGAATGCTTGTGAATAGATAATTATGTTATAATATTATTCCTTTATTATGGTCTCCTCTAATTTACCTTCAGTGAGGGAGAGAAGCTCACTATAATGGAGAATGTTTCCTTGTAAATGCCTTGGATGCTTGAAATATACCTTAAAATTCTTGAGATGCAAAATTGTAGGAGAGGCTTGAATTCCACTTGAAATTATATCATGATTGGTGCAGGAGCACCAAGGACATCTCTAAGGTCCTATTTTTTATTTTGAATTGTACTGACCCTATCCAGGTCAGGAGGGTTTGACAAGGCCTTAGAAGGTCTTGTGTGTGAGTGTTTAGGATATCTAGGTTAGGCTTAGACTAATCTAGTTTGTTTTGGTTAATTATGTTTAGTTTTGGTTTTAGGTCTCTTTGGAGCCTAAAATTGGGAATTTGGGTTAAAAGTATAACCATACATGAGAAAGGATAAAATTGAGCCCAAAATGGCTTTTGTAATTATTTTACATAATTTGATGATTTTTTGAGTTGATTTGAACAAGTTAGGAGACATAATGCAAAAGTTGTCAAAATATTGTCATGACAACATTTGCAACTTTGTAATGTTGCATGACAACTTTGTCTCCACGAAGACAAAAAAAATTTCCTAGGGAATTATCGGTATCTTAACCACAAGCCCCTGAAATGTAAGGGTAAATAACCCCAAGAAGCCCATTTCCCTAGGTTAAAGTTTTTGAGAAAGGATTTGACGTGCTTTTCCTTTATACTGTGTTATTCTGGTTTTTGTGATAGTTAGACATTTTTTATTGGTAAGGTCCTTTCAATGGATTGAATCCACCAACTTCGTGTGAGATTCATGTAATTAGTGAAGTTTATTTCAATTCATTAGGTTATTTTTGTAAATTATATTATAAATAAATTACTCTCTGGTCCATTCAGGACTGTGTACATAAAAATGGCTCCCACATGAAACCCCACCGTGAAATCATCATGGGCTTGACGATTATGTTGGGGGAGCCTATGTACAGTGTACATATGGAAGAAGGAGGCCAGAAGATGATTTTTCTATTTTAATGAACAAGCCCTAGGCGAGTCTAGAGCAACCCGGTTAGGAGCTTGTCAAAGTCTTTTTATGTTTTGATGTAGGGGTTAGATTGAATGAGTCGATCCAAGTGAATTTTGGGAGACTTTGGAGTTATATAGAGGCCTATAAGAAATCTTATCCCTTTAAGAATCTATTTAAACACATTTTGAGATAGAAATCGGTTGACCGGTTCAGAAGACACCAATTAGCCCTAAAAGCCCTTAAAAGTAGGATTCACCTGTACGGAGACCATGGAGAAATGAGACCTACTAAATATTGTATAACTGAATAAAGGGTGTCTGAATATCACATTACTTATTGGGGTTGTTTGAGAATATTTTTAAAGAATGAGAAAAAACTAGTCAAATAGGGCTAATAGACCTATTAGGCCTAAAATCCAAGATTGAACCAAAGATTGGAAATCGATGGTGAAGAAACTGATAACCTAGCATAAAGGAATCAAGAGAAGTTCTAAAATATTTCTAGAAGGAATTATATCCCCTACAAACACCAATTGAGAAGAGGAGACAATAGAAGTACTTGGATGAATCCAAGAAAGAGTTAAGAGATAGAGATTGCATCATTGGTAGCTACACCTAAGTGAAGCACATTGTCTTCCATATTTTTGAGAGGCATTTAAGGATTCCTAAACTAGTTTTGAGAGGGCTTGGAAGATCCTAGAATATAGAGTTAGGATCTTGGAGGGACTAGGAACAAGTAGAGTGAGTCCTAGTTGGATTGTGCAAGCACACTTAGGGAGTTCTTATTAGATTGGTATCAGAGCCTACAATATTAGGCTTGTGGTTAATGTTTCAACTGGAAGAGTCAGTAGGAGAGTCTACAATGGTGACTAATGCAGAGTTAGCAAAGAAAGTGGATGAGAAAGAAGAAGAGAATAGATTTCTTAGGGATAGATTGGCTCAATTAGAGCAAAAATTGGATCAAGTAGAAGAAAAGACTAAGGAATTCAAAGACAAGGTTGAAGGAAAGCATAAATAGGTAGCTATAGATGACGAGGTCCCTGAACTAGACCCTTTCCTCACTGAAGAACCCTTCTCGAAAGCATTAAAAGACTTAAGTGGAAATGCGTTGGAGGGTATCCCAATCTTTAGTTGGAAAATGGAACCGGAAGTAGCCCTAGATTTGATTGAAGGACTTGAGAACAATTTTGAATGTGATGGGATAACAAAATCTCAAAATGTGAAATTGGCTAAAGAAAGGCTTAGAGGTTCTGTACTCCCTTGGTAGAAATTCATCCAAGATGAGATGGAGAAGGAAGGAAATAAACTCATTGCCACTTGGAAAGCTATGGTAGCTAAAATCAGAGAAGCATATGTGCTAGAAGACTATGATATTCAGTTACATAAAAAAAATATAGAGCCTAAGACAAAAAGAGTTGGATGTTAACTCATACACAGAAGAGTTTCAAAAACTATGCATGAGATCTAGAGTTGCAGAAGATGAAAGTGTGAAGGTAGCCAGGTATAGAGGTCCCACCAATTGGCTATTAAGGTGGAAGAAAAGTTGAAGAAGAAACAAGATTCAAGCAATAATAGAGGCAGAAGAAGAGGGAGAGATGGCAGAGGTCATACAGGAGGTTGTGGTGGTAGGATTATAGATTCAAAGACCCAAGGTGAAACTAAACTGACTAAAAAACATGAGGGAAGCTCAAGTAGAGGAGGCTTCAATAGATGAAGAGGCCCCAATAGAAATTGGAGAGGAAGGAACAATGGGAAAGGAAGACGTTCCTATTTTTCAACAATGAAGTGTTATCACTACAATCAAATGGGACATCCTGCTTATAGGTGTCTAGAGAAAGGGTCTACATCCTAAGGGAGTACTGAAAAAAGAGTTAATTTTGTCCAAGAAGAGTCCTGTAGTAGTAACAAACATGTAGAGGTACCCTTAGAATCAGAAGAAGGGGAGAACTTGATGATTAGGAGGGCACTAATCAAAGAATCAGTGAGAGAAGAACCAAGCCAGAGAAGAGCACTATTTATCTAATGAAGTCCAAAATCATGGGCAAAGTATGCAAGGTCGTCATTGACTCAGGTTCAACTGACAATATTGTGTCAGAGGAGGCAATTAGAAAACTTAAAATATAGAGGATTCCTCATAACAATACATACATAGTTACATGGTTGAACAAAGGCCAACATGTCCTAGTAAATGAACAAGCATGGGTGGACTTATCAATAGGGAGATACAAGGATAGGGTACTGTGTGATGTGTTTCTAATGGATTCCTATCACATCCTATTGGGAAGGCCTTGGAAATTTGATAGACAAGCCATGCATGATGTAGCCAAGAATGCATACTCTTTCAAGAAGGATGGTGTAACATTTAAAATCCAGTCTCTGCTATAGGAAGGAGAAGTTAAATCTACAGGGCCTAATGTCCTTTTGGTAGGTTAGAAAGAGTTCTTATAAGCTCTAGAAGTAGGAGAAGGAGTAGGATATGCACTGGTTTCAAAGCCCACAAAAGAAAAGATAGAGAAGACAATGAAGAAGACAGAGCACCCCATAGAAGTGCAAGAATTGTTGGAGTTCAAGGACATTGTAAGTGATGGAAAACCAGCTATCCTACCCCATAAAAGAGCCATTAGCCATCAAATAGATTGCATCCCAAGAGCCACACTTCCCAATAAAGCTACATACAAGATGACTCCTCAACAAAATGAGGAGATTGCAAGAAAATACAAGAACTCATAGACCAAGGTCTCATTAGGAAAAGTATAAGCCCATGTGTTGTTCCTACTATTTTGGCTCCTAAGAAGGGAGGTACTTGGAGGTTGTGCACTGATTCTAGGGCCATTAATAGAATCACGATTAGGTATAGATTCCCAATCCCAGGGATAGAAGACCTAATGGACTATTTAGGGGATGTCAAGTAATTTACTAAGATTGACTTAAAGAGGTGATACCACCAAATTAGGGTCAAAGAAGGAGATGAGTGGAAGACTGCCTTCAAGACCACTAAAGGGTTGTATGAGTGGCTTGTAATTCCATTTGGGCTATCCAATGCCCCATCCACATTGATGAGGCTTATGAACGAGGTGTTGAAGGATTACATTGGTAAGTTTGTAGTTGTTGATCCTGATGACATTTTGATCTTTATAAAGTCTAGAGAAGAACATCTTAAGCATCTGTAAATTGTGTTTAAAAAGTTTCATGAAGAAAAGATAATGATATAAACTTGGATAAGTGTGAGTTCATGAAGCAGGAACTAATATATCTTGGTTTTGTATTGTCTCAATGGAATCTCAAAATGGATCCAAGCAAGATAGAAGGAATCATCAATTGGCCAACTCCTGAGACTGCCACAAAGGTGAGGATTTTTCATGGCCTAGCTCAGGATTACAGAAAGTTCATCAAGCAATTCAGTGCTATAAGTGCACCTATGTTAGACACCATCAAGGGTGGAATGAAAACCAAATTTCAGTGGAATGGACAAGTTGATCAAGGTTTTAAAGTATTAAAGAAGAGGATATCCAAACAACCCATCCTTCTTCTCCCAAGTCTTGAGAAACATTTTACATTTGAGTGTGATGCTAGCAACATTGCTATAGGGGATGTTTTGAGCTAAGAAGGGAGGTCAGTGGCTTTTCACAGTAATAAGATGAGTGATACAAAGAGGAATTACTCTTCCTATGACCTATAGATGTATGCTCTAGTCCAAGCATTGAGAAAGTGGAGGCACTATGTCCTTCCTAAGGAGTTTGTGGTCTATTCTGATAACCAAGCCCTTAGATTTTTAAATCCCCAAGATAAGCTCAGTCATAAGAAAATGAAATGGGTGGAGTACTTGCAGGCCTATACATTCAATATCAAGCATAAGAAAGGGCAATAGAATAAGGTAACTGATGCACTAAGAAGGAGGCTTTTGACAATACAAGAAGTTCAGTTGCAAAGCATTGACATTGGTAGTTTCAAGGATTTATGCTCAGAGGATGGAGACTTTGCAGAGGCCTACAAGGTATGTAAAGAACACCAAAATCATTTCCATGGTGAATTCTATGATTATACACTGTAGAATGAATTATTGTTTAAGGGTAGTTAGCTTTGTGTCCCTAAGGGGTCAATGAGGGAAAATTTGATACAAGAAAAGCACAATGGGGCCCTTCGTGGTCACTTTGGGGTAAAAAAGACTCAAGAGTTAGTGAAAATATTTTATTATTGGCCTAGGATGAATCACGACATCAGAAAGTATGTAGAATGTTTCATTATTTGTCAAAGGCCAAGGGCACTTCTTCTAATGTTGGTCTCTACCAACCCCTTCCCATTCATAGCAGGCCTTGATAGTATTTATGTCATAGTGGAAAAATTGAGTAAAATGGCACATTTTGTAACTTGTAAGATAGTCCATGATGCTTGTCAGATTTCTCATTTGCTTTTTTAAGGAAGTGGTAAGGATTCATGGCTTATCACTTAGTGTAGTGTCAGATAGAGACTCAAAATTTATGAGTCATTTTTGGAAAACACTGTGGCAAAAACTCGGCACCAATATGTCTTTTGGGTCTGCATATCACCCTCAAACAGATGGTTAGATTGAGGTGGTAAATAAGAGCTTAGGTAATATCCTGAGATGCCTAACTAAAGAATATGGTCAGACTTGGAATCACATTCTGGGACAAGTAGAGTATGCTTATACATTGACATAATCAACAGAACTACAGGAAGAAGTCCATTTGAAGTGGTTTATGGGTTGCATCCTAGAGGGATTTTTGAGCTTGAATAATTGAAAGATGGGTCTGCAAGGAGTGGGTATGCTAAGGATTTTCCCATTCCGTGAAGGAGGTGCATGATTCAGTAAGGAAGACATTGGAAGAGAGTAATGCAAAGATCAAAAAAAAATTTGATGAAAGGAAGAAAGATATTCAATTTCATGTAGGAGATCTTGTGATGGTACACCTTGAACAAAGCAAGGTTGCAAAAGGGAACGCCCAATAAGCTACATATGAGAAGATTGGGGCCTTGCACCATTATGCTAAGTATGGTAATAATGCCTACAAAGTTGAACTCCTGGAAGATATAGGACTTTCTCATGTCTTCAATGTTGTAGACTTAGTTATTTATAAGTGTCAAGCGTGTGATCTAGATTAGAGTCTCACCGAGGTCATACAAGAAGTAGAATACTTGCAGTTACCCTCTCCACCAACCAAGAAAGCAAAAAAGATCCTTGATTCAAGAATTCATAAGAAGACAAGAAAGAAGGACTATTGGGAACATCTGGTCAAGTGGCATGGCCAAGGAGATGTAGAGGCTACTTGGATAAAAGAAACAGAGTTCAAGAAGTTGGGAATAGACTTCAACTTAATCAATCCAGTGGTGACTTGAAATCTTTTTGTTTGGGAGAATGGTGTAGGAGCACCAAGGATATCTCTAAGGTCCTAGTTTTTGGTTTTGTCTTGTAATAACCCTAGCCAAGTAAGGAGTGTTTTAAAATGCCTTAGAAGGTCTTGTGTGTGTGTTTTTAGGATATCTAGGTTAGGCTTAGACTAATCTCATTTTTTTTGGTTAATTATGTTTAGTTTTTGTTTTAGGTCTCTTTGGAGCCTAAACTTGGGAATTTGGGTTAAAAGTCTAACCATACATGAGAAAGGATATAATTGAGCCAAAAATAGATTTTATAATGATTTTCCATAATTTTATGAGGTTTTGAGTTGATTGGAACAAGTTAGGATACATAACGCAAAAGTTGTCAAAATGTTGTCATGACAACATTTGCAACTTTGCAATGTTGCATGACAACTTTCTCTCCACGAAGACAAAAAGTTTTTCCTAGGGAATGGTCGGTATATTAACCACCTATACCTGAAATTTAAGGGTATATAAGCCCCAATAAGTCCATTTCCTGAGGTTGGATTTTTTGAGAAAGAATTTGAAGTGCTTTTCCTTTATACTGTGTTATTCTAGTTTTTGTGACAGTTAGACATTTTTTTATTGGAAAAGTACTTTAATGGATTGAATCCACCAACTTCGTGTGGGATTCATGTAATTGGGCTAGTTATATTTCATTTTACATTGGTGTAAATTTTCTTTCAATTCATTAGGTTAGTTTTGTAAATTGTTTTGTAAATAAACCAGTCTCTGGTCCATTCAGGACTGTGTACATAAAAGTGGCTCCCACATGAAAAACCACCATGGAATCATCAAGGTCTTGAGGGAAATGTTGGGGGATCCTATTTTCAATGTACATATGGAAGGATGAGGCCAGAAGATGAGTTTTTCTATTTTAATGAATAATCCCTAGGCGAGTCCAGAGCAACCCAATTAGGAGCTTGTCAAAGTCTTTTTGTGTTTTGATGCAGGGGTTTAAATGAATGAGTGAATCCAAGTGGATTTTGGGAGAATTTGGGGTTATACAAAGACCTTTTGAGGAATCTTATCCCTTTAACAATCCATTTAACCACATTTTGAGAGAGAAATTAGTTGATTGGTTCAGAAGACACCAATTAGCCTTAAAATCCCTTAAAAGTAGGAATTACCTATACAGAGACCATGGAGAAATGAAACCTACCAAATATTGAATAATTCAATAAAGGGTGTTTGAATATCACATTACTTATTGGGGTTGTTTGAGAATATTTTGAAAGAATGAGCAAAAACTAGTCAAATGGGGCTAATATACCTATTAGGCCTAAAAGCCAAGATTGAACCAAAGATTGGAAATCGATGGTGAAGACCTTGATACCCTAGCCTAAATGGATCAAGTGAAGTTATAAAATATATCTAGAAGACATTGAATCTGCTGCAAACACCAATTGAGAAGAGGAGACACTAGAAGCACTTGGATGAATCCAAGAAAGAACTTTAAGAGATGGAGATTGCATCATTGGTAGTTACACCTAAGTGAAGCACATTGTATGTCATCTTTTGGAGAGGAATTGAAGGAGTCCTAGACTATTTTTGAGAGGGCTTGGAAGATCCTAGAGGATAGAGTTAGGATCTTGGAGGGACTAGGAATAGATAGAGTGAGTCCTAGTTGGATTGTGTAAGCACACTTAGGGAGTTCCTTCCAATGATGTCCAAATGAGGAGAAGAATATTGATTATATACCCCTCACAAACATTTTGAAGCTCAAAAATTGAAGGAATTTTATGGGAGTTTGAATTTCCTACTCAACCATGAAGATCGTTACATAGTTTAAATTTTGAAGCAAATATCAGGGAATATGTTGATTAAGTTGAGCTATTCCCTCCAAAAATCATTAAAATTTTTATAGTGGGCCCTAATCGCTGAAGGGATGTTGGAATGGAAAGAAAAATCAAGGTTGGAGTAACAAAAAATAATGTGGGAGCCCATACATGCTAAAATGAGGGATCACATAGTGGTGAAATTTTAGGATGGTATAGAGGGAGAATGTTGCATATTATATTAATATAGATTATTTTTTAGTTATTTCTTAGTAATAAATAAATAAATTATATTCATAATAATTGTTGGTTTCTTTCACGTATAAGTTAGTTCCAATTATTAGTTATTAATAGGAGTCATAAGAATTTGAAAAGCCAAAAAAATTGTAATGTTTATTATCCAAATAAATCTATTGAGTTCTTATTTCTACTTAGAAATTAAATCTATTGAATTATTATTTGTGCTCACAAAATTTACTGAGTCTCTTAATCACATCCCTTTATTTATTGTAAGATCTTAATCTTATTCATTCACAACTATCTTCTAGTCTTATCCTTTCATCTCTTAACCTCTTAATCTCAAACCCTAATTCTTTTGGAGGCTTCTATGTTAGAGCATATTTTCCACTCATTTGGATGAAAACCATATTCGCGATCATACTTGCATGTTATCATTTTTATTACATGCTAACTTTCTATAATACTTACATCATCAATCAACCACATCCTATTCCTTTATATTATCTTGTGCTAGTGCTTGATGTTGAGAGAAAATTACTAATATCTACAAGATCTTGAAGGATAAAAGAACAATATAGTCCAGCTTGTCAATGTTTGTGAATATATATTAGTTTATTTTATGATCATCCAATTGATTTAGAGATTTATTGGTTTTTTATATTAAATTACAAATCTTAGGCTTATAGTTGGGCTAATAAGGGTTTATAATAAGTTCACATTTTAACATGCAAAATCGTGCAATAAGGAATATAATTTTTTTATTAGAGTAAATATTTTTGAAGGGACCCCAAAACCCTATTCCAAAAAGAAACAACCAGATGCAAAATAAACCAAACCAACAACAACAAACTAGCAACTAACAACAAAAACATAAAACATGGTACACAACCCAACGAAGAAGAAGAAAAAAAAGGTCATAGACCCATAAATTTATAGAATATTTTTGAGAACCTTAGTATTTCTTCATCGTTAATTAAATGATAAATAAAAAATAAATATTATCTCAACTTAAATTATTCTATCCATTAATCTCGCACCTTGAGCTTGTCTCTTGCATCCTTTATATTTGAGAAAATAGTCTCAATTAGATCTTAAAATTCATCAAGTATATCATTTACATAGGATCGCATTCCCTCTATGTAGATAGTAGTATCAATAAAAACCTTTTAGTATCCTATTAGTTTTATTGAAATTTAAAAAATTCATATGGATTTCTTATAATTGGTATGAACAAATATTTGTTTCATTTTTAATACTTAGTGTTCCATTTTTCTCCGATTTCTATAATCCTTACATGTATCTCATTTATTCTAATAAATGTTTTATTGTCAATTTGTTCAAATAATCCAAAATATTTTCACTTAATCTATAATAATTTGGACACTACAAAGAAAGAACCCAAAATGGATTTTATCTTCCCTTACCCACCTCAAGCCTATTTTTAGGTCAATTTCCTTCACCTGTTATTAAGAATTTATTAGTTAACTCTTCTCATGCTCTAACAATTACTCTGATTCTTAAATCATCTTTTCTATCTCATTACTTAATTGGATAAGAGATGATAATACACATACAATAGTTGTAGGAACAATATTTGACTTAATACTTGAATTTATATATTTAATTTCTCTTAATCTATTCTTGACTCCATTAAATCTTTCTTCTAGCTTTAGATTCTTCTTTTCTATTTTCTTTGAGCTTTATTTAGTAATATTTACCATCTGTGTTAGGGTATAGTGCTCCATAATGTGTTTAGAAAGAGATGAGGGAGATTTATTTAGATTAAGGAGGGTCTTCAATCATAGGGTCTTTTAAGAATTTTAATCATTAAGGAATATTGGTGAAGGAGGGAGAGGGTGAGATATATCGCAAAATTTATTAGGGAATAACTAGGGTTAGAGCTTCACCATTCATCAAATTAAATCATCTAAAATACGAGGATATCTAAAATATTAGGATAGATAATATCATTCTAAGTGCATTGGTTTTTTAGACACTAGTGTTGTTTTGACATAGGTGTCTTTTGAGAGTAAGGATTTTTTCAATTTGGAGCAAAATTAAGTTGTCTAGTTGAGCTTGAAAGTGCGTGTAAGGTATATTGGTGATTTGATTTAGCCAAGGAATAAGTAAAATGAATCCTAAACATATCTATAGGGATGTACATCAAAATGAGTGTAGAAAAGTAAGGTGGATAATGCAAAGTAGACATTTTTTACATTACATGAGCAAGTACAAACCAACATAATGTACAATGAATAAGATCATAGAAAATAGAGAAAAGGTTTGCAAGGTGGAAATTAATTTTGAATTTTAAAATTGAAGTGTTCATATTAGATCTAATCTAAGATGGCTTTATTATATGTTCAATGGTTGAGAATGTAATCTTGGAGATTACAGTGGATGAAACACTATTTATCATGTCATAAGATAATCATTCTCAAAATTGTCTCTTATAATTTGATTATCGTAGTATCATACCTAATAAAATAAGATCCAAAATATAATTGTAAAAGTATAAGCACACATAATTGTCATTGACATAATTATTTATGTGATCTTAAACACCAGATCAAACACACTAAACCATGAAGTTTCTCCCAAAGTTAAACCCAATTTACTTGCAACCCCATTTACAATGAATTTCTCTCAACATATTTGAATATTTTTGTTTTCAATTTCTTTTCCCAAATAAAATGGGAGAGCCATTAAATAAACTTTGTAAATAGAAACAAAATAGAAATACAAAGTTCAAGAAAATGGATAGATGTGCTAAAAATGTTTGGCCCTACCACCCACTAACTAGAAATTGAAATAAAAGAAGTGGTCCAAATCCTATCTTTTGAATAGACGTCTGTATGCACCCTAAAATGGTCACCTAGACTTTGGGCCCCATTTATCATTTTATCAATTTATCAAATTTCCTGAATCAATGCTTTGGAACATTTCAATTCAAATAAATTTCCTTGATCAAATTGTAATTAATTCAATTATTCAATTATTTCAATATTTCCTAAGGTTTGATCATTTTTATCTAATTAAAAGAGTTAATCTCTCTTTTAATTATATAAAATTCCTCTTATTTAATTAAAAGATTTAATCTCCCTTTTAATTAAATTCCTCTTATTTAATTAAATTCAATTCCTCCCATTTAATTAAATAAAATTCTTCTAA
>MU225015.1:848305-863882 GCA_018584345.1 Thuja plicata | reverse complement strand
GAAAACAGCAAAACTATTTGTATACTCAATTAGAAGCAACGAGAAAGGATCATTGCTAGAATATAACGGTGATTGGAATGTTAAGGATGTGAAAATTTACTCTCACAATTGCTCTCATGCAGGCGTCAAAATAGTGTAGCTTTATTTTAACTCAATCTCAGTTATCAAACTACTATTAGTTAGACAGGCATTCAATGAATTGGGGATTTTAATCTTGGTTTTCAAACATATTCAAGAAACCTTAAAACTCAAAACTGTAAATCCTTACTATACAGAAAATATTCACATAATCTTTGTCAATGCTCGTATATCTCCAAAGAGCATGCATATCCATTTCTAACTTCTCCTTCATTCTCGTATTTTCCAAAACTGCCATGCCAACACTTGGCAGGAACTGCGCTGCACTGCGGCTCTTGTTAAAAGTGATATTATGGCTGCTATGAGGGACTTTTCTCATTCTGGCAGGATTCTAAAACAGATCAACGCCTCTTTTATTGCCTTGACTCTTTAGAAAGAGTCGGTGGAAAACTTTCTTTGACATCAACCCTATCAACTTACATAACACCTTTTATAAGATCTCTCCAAGCTAGTAGTTAACCATCTTAAATCTATCATATATTGCCTCATTTCTATAGTGCATAGTGGAGGATCATGGTATATCAAAAAGTGGTATGAAAAAAAATTGTCTTTTTCACTTGTTAAAAAACGCGAAAAATATGTGTTGATTTTTTAGTGGGCCTAGATGTGAGTACATCTAGCCAATGCATATATATTAATATAACACATTAATATTATGCATAGGTATTATACATTATAATAATGTAATATATTATATATTATAATACTATAAAATATTATATTATATTATAATAATATAATATTATTATAGTATTATTATATTATTATAATATTATTATTATATTATTATTATAATATTGTATTATTATTACTATATTATTATATTATTATATTATAATTATATTATATTATTATTAGGCAGGAGCCTATAGCACAGAGGTAAGTTGTGAGCCTCTTAATTGGGAGGTCTTGAGTTCGAATCTAATCAACTTAATAATAATAATAATAAATTAAAAATACTCTCAGGCTTCGGCTGATTATAATATGAATAATGAGTTTGTTTTTAAATCTACTTATCTCATACCCGATATGTTTAGTGTGGACCCTGATCAGTCTCCAAGTGGGAGATTGTTGGTTTGATTCGTGGGGTTTGGGTTAACTCGTCAAGCATTTTTGGTATTGAGTTGTAAGGGATCACTAGTTGTAATCGGTTGGAATTACTGGATAATAATATTGGACTCTTGTTTGGTGGATGTAGCTCAAGATTGGATGAACCGCATTAAATTCTTTGTGCCTTATTTATGTGTGTGTTTTATTTCTTTGTCTTATTGATTGTATTTGCATTTAACTATTAAGTTATCTGTCTTATAAACCTAACACGATATGTATTGGGTACTTGATGCATATAAGGTACCAGATACCTACGCACATATATACACATAAACCAAAGGCGTGGGTCATTTTTGACCCGTAACTTTGGATGCAAAGTGATATCAGGTACCCAAAGTGCATCATGTACGTGATTTCAAATCAAATTCCTAATCCTTTTTGGTGAATTTCCTCTCCAATTCATTACAGGTAAGTCTTTTTTTGCTTTTTTATCCTTTTTTAAATTTTTTTAGTTGCTTTTTAAGTTTTTTGGTTAAATATAGGGCTTGTAAATTGAAATTGGTTTTATTGTGTGAAATTTATTTGAATTATATAAATTTTTACTTTAATCAAGCATGGTAGACACAAATGACAATCTTGAGTCTGAACCCCCCCCCACCAAAAAAAAAAAAAAGAAAAAAACCTCTGCCTGAAAGCCCTCCAGTTATAAATCCTCGGCCTTTAGAGGACCTCATAGGTGATAATTTGAATCGGTTGAGGGGCATTCAAAATGTGTATGGTCATGTCCCTACATTACACCCAATGTTGACCATATTGTTCACTCCATAATTGAAAATATGGAGACGCTTACCATCTAGCATAATGTTGCACTTCGGTGGCGAGAGGTTATGCATGCCCAGTTTAATGATGGGTTTGATTATGATGGGGTGAAGTCCCTTGGGATCACAAAAGAAAAAATAGCTGACCTATTTGTGAATCCAAAAACTGGACTAAAATTTTATCCCAAAAAGCCAAAGTTGTCCATCAAATGGTGCACGAATGATGATATGTGAGAGAACTTCTGGAATCATTAGTGGTTGGTTTTTGATAAACCACCCTACAACAATATGAAGGCCCCTTTTTATTTTCTTAAAAAACTATATGTTGAATTTGTGCTCGGTCACAAAGTTAACTATTGGAGCATGAGATCATTCATGGGCGTAGGTAGAGGCACTCCCCAGGATAGGCCAGGGGTATGTTGAGTAGTACATGGACCTTATGTCCCCCCTTCTAGCATTAGACCCCCTCCTTGAGTGTAGCATCAATATGTTATTGCAAAGGATGGCTCGCAAACCATTATATTCATTCACACCTTGAACAAGCATTTGATTAGGCACACTGCATCATTGATGCAGCCTCATATTGATGATGTTGGCACTGAGACATCCTCCTTGGGTGCACATAATTGTGTGCCCCATACTTCCATTACATGCAAGAATATATTTGAATCGGTTGAGGGGCATATATAGGTTGGAATTGGCACTGTTAGCGACGTCCCTTCCCTACCAAGGACATATGTCTAGGACTCCTGAGTGCATGAGGAGACGTAGAGATGAGGAACTTGAGAATTCAATTTTAAATTTCAATTAAATTATTGTTTAATATAAATTTTAATGTTAATTTTTTATATGTGCAAATCATATAAGTTAAGCAATATAAATTGTGGTTTCAATTTTATGTTTGTGCAGGATCCGTCAGAGCCAAAGGCTACTTCGAAGAGGCTTCATTTGATGATCCACCATAGCATAGGATGTCATACATAAATTTCTAGTTGTAGATATTCTAAGATGTCATATGGCACATTTTGAGATGGCATATGCCACATTTTATAGACATGTATATTTTGTAGAGATTTTGAGATGCGATGTGCCACATTTTGTAAAACTTTGATCGAGTTGACATTTACGCCATATTTGTTATGGAGATACATAGTTTTAAAAAATAATTTCATATATAGAATGTTCATTTTCATATTATTTATTCATCATGTGCAGTACATGTACTATTCATGTTTATGGAATCATTGCATATTTTTTGTTATGGAAGTGTCGTGGTTAGAGTGTTTCAATCATTTTTTATGTATTTGTAAATATTTGTTGTGTTTCCATAATATTTGATGTTTTCGATGTATCTTCATGATGAGAGAGTCACAACGTTTCATTATTGTACAACCTTTATAGAGAGTCACAATCCTTCATCCTTTATTCCCTTTGAAAGAGTTGCAACATTTCATAACTACCACATTTTCAGAGACCCGTGACATTCACAACTGGTGCAGAAGAACCTAATGGATTTCTAGTGCAGGAGCACCTAATGGATTATAACCATTCAAAAGGAAACCCAAATCTCTATCCCTTTGTGAGAGAGAGAGAGAGAGAGAGAGAGAGAGAGAGAGAGAGAGAGAGAGAGAGAGAGAGAGAGAGAGGACAAATACCCAATGTCAGAAACTAGAAAAAATACTATTTATATATATAATATAATATATATAATATACATTATTATAATACTAAATAATATTTGATATTTAATATATATATATCATATAATATTATATATAAAAATATAATATATATATATTGTTGATATCAGAACGCTGATAAGATGACATTGATGATTATTTTACATAGTATGGTTTTCATTGTTGGAAAACCATTACATAGGTAAGAAATTTTTGTGTAATTATATGAAGTTACAGCAATTGGTACGCAATATATTCAATTGGTAGCGAGAAGTTAAGTCAGAAATGTCACTGGTGAACAAGAGAACAGGTGAAGGACAGATCGGTAAAAGATGACAAGTTCATTATTGGTACATTGGAAGGTGTGAAGACAATGGGTATAATAATATTTGTGACTGCGCCACTTAGGTCACACTAGTGAAGGCATAAATGAACATACTAGCAACCGATTAGTTCTGTGAACAGGTAAAAGTAAAGGTTATTGAACAGTTTTGATTACTTGGTCAAATCGGTTATGACAATGCACGATTCAATGAATCCAGACAACATAAAAAATGTAGTACATTGTTTAAAGAGTTGAATAAGTCAATTGTTTAGTAGTTATGCACAGATCTGATTATGAATTCAAGGCATATTCTGACCAATAATATTGAAGGAATATTTTACATTGGAGATAACAGCTTGAAATTTGTTATGGACGATGTGGTAAGATTTTATGATGCGATTAGTTAGTTATTGTTGAAAAAGATATTTTGGAGGGAAATAGAAACCCTAATTAGGTTTACAATTGAAGTTAAAAGGTTATAAGATGAGGGTAAAAGTACAAACATGTGTCCCACTTTTACAAAGGAAGAGGACCACAACATGCAAAATTGTTTAACTTTAACGACATAAAAGTGGCATTTGTGTTTAGAATTTGAAAATGATGTAAACTAATGAAATGTGTATAATTGGATGTAGTTTATTCCCATAATTTTTTTAAAATTTTTTGAATAAGAATTGACATATTTTTTTAATTTTTAAAGTCCATTTTTTAATTGCTGAAAATCTAGGGTCTTGTTCCCACAAAAAAAAATATGTAAATAATCTTTTTTCCTCTGATTTTAGAATATGTTTTAGATGACATGTGCAGCTAGTGCAGAAAAAAAAAAAGATTGGTTTTCGGTATATATTTTGTCTGTTATAACTATTCAAAGTCGGAGTTACCCGAAATTAACAGTTTTTGTCTCCCACCTAATTTGCCCTAGAAAATCTACACCAAATACAAAACAAATTATATATTCTTGAAGAGGACTCTCTCATCTAGTGTTAAATATAAGTTTTAAATTTTTCCGACATGATTTGCTATTTTTTTCTTTTTTTGAATGAGCATGTTCTTCAATGTTAAAATACCTACTTGGAATTTTTTTAACTTATAATATATTATATGTAATCAAAACATTATAAAATTTATATGACCATAATCTAGACTCTAAGATCTACACAAGGGTATTTAGATTTTAAAACAAGTTGAGTTTTGATGGAGATATCAGCTGTACAAATGAGATTTTTTGCAATTTTGAATTTTTTTCCCATTTAGCTGCCACATAGGCAGTTTCGGCCAGAACTGGTTAGGCCAGAACTGGTTCGGCCAAAACCCCCTATAAAAATATGTACCAATTCTTCATCAATAGAACACAGTTAACTTATATTTACTCATGAAGTTTTGGCCGATACTGGTCTGGCCGAACCTGTTTCGGCCGAAACTCATTTGCCACATTGACACCACATGGCGCCATGTTTGTGCCACGTATGTACGGCCGAAATCATTTTGGCCAAAACTATTTCAATCGAAACTATGAAAATGGTCCTCAAGTGCGACACAGCTTCGTACTTTTACCCATGATAGATGCTGATAGAGTTATGAAGTAGAGAAAAAGAGTTGAAGAACAGTTAAGTGTTGAAAAGTAAGATCTTGGACAACAATTATATAGCCATTTTCGGAGAAGTTTCAGGATCAAGTTCAGAACAAGGACAGAGCATGAAAGGATCTAATTAGTATTAAAGATTGCATATCATAGGTCAAATTTTATTGTTGTATTCCTAACAGTTTCAACATGTTAAAATCCATTAACTGGGTAGTCTCTAGGAGGACTTCATTGTAAATCCCTTAATCGAGTGAACACTGTAATAGTGGGATTAAATCCTTTAACAAGGTAGTTTGTAATAGGATTTTATATACTTCTAACAATGTATCAGTCACTCCTAATAGGGTGATTCACCTAAAAAGTGACATATTGTAAGCTCCTAATAGAGCAGTACTCTTTTCTACTGTCGTGAGAAGATTGTGGGTTTCATCCCCACCGTGGTTTTTTTCCTTTGACCAAGAGTTTCCATGATAAAAATATGAGTGTTATGTGTGTGCATGTGTTGTTACTTTATTCATTGCACTTTTACTTTAAAGTTGTAGTTATATGCTTTTAGTTTGGAAGTCACTTTTGTTGCTATTCGAAGGTATATGTACAAGTCTAAAAGTTTTATCAATCTTGGTTCACCCCCCCCTCTCAGTACCTATTATTTTCAACAGTTGGTATCAGAGAACAGATTCTCAAGAGGAAGAGTGTAACAACTTGGGGAGTAGATCCGAGGAGATGGAAAGTTATAGACCTTATGAAAGATAGTTGGAGGAAGCCAATGAGATGATTGAGGAGTTGAAGAACAAGCTTAAGACTTCATTGGAAAAAAGGAAAGAATTTTCTGAACAACTAAGAGAAAGTCTAGACAACATTGATGAACTATTTGACAAAAGTGTTAAATCAAAAGAAGTTGAGGTAGCAATAGGAGATCTAATGGAAAAGAAAAAGATCCTAACTGAAGAAGCAACCAAGATGAAAAGAGAACAAGAAATTAAAGCTATAAGGATGTGTGAAGTGCTTGAAGGCATGAGAGATGCTGAAGATGTAAAAAGGACTGTTGAAATTGCAAAGAAAAATGATGAAGAGCTAATCAAATAAAAAGATATCATACTTCAAAGGCTAACACATGAGAACCATGCACTAAATGAATAGCTAAGTGACACCGGTATCATGAAAACTTACAAATGTGTGTTGAAAATGAAAGACTGAGACAGGAGAATGAACAACTGAAAGAAGACTTAAAGATTGAGAGAGATGCAAATGAAAAACTTAAGCAATATGAACAAAGCATGCAGAAGATCGATGAGCAATTGAAGATTCAAAGGCAACCTAGAGATACTTCTGGTGTAAGATATACCAGTGACAACAAATTTGAAAAAGGGTAATCATCCAAGTCTGGTGTTGAGAAACAATAAAAGATTCCTAAGGTGTATACAAGTCCACAAGGTAAGAAACTTACTAACCCCACTTGTTACAATTGTAGAAAGTCTAGACATACTGCTAATGTATGTAGAAGCCAACCGATGAATGTTCTAAGAACTACTATTTTTATGGTTATTGTTACAATTGAAATAAGTATGGTCATCAAGCTTATGAGTGCAGATCAAGGACCAATAGTAGATCATATGAAAGGAGTTTTAATGGCTACTATTATAGATGCAACAAATTTGGACATAAGGCAGAACATTGCAGATCGAGGATACCTAACAAACCGGTGAGTGTTCTCAGAAGAGAATGAAACATGAATGTCACATGTACTATTTGTGGAAATTATGGACATGTGGCTATGAATTGTCTATTGATGAATCCTAGAGGTAATTCTGAACCCTGGAGCTCAACAGGTATGGCATGTTTTTATTATCATAAGATTGTACATCTTGCAAGAGATTGTAGATACAGGAACAAGTCACCAAACAATGAAGATGGGAAAGGTAAAAAGAATGCTAATGTTGAAGAAGTGAGGAACGAGATGAAAATTTATGGGTGAAGAAAGAAGAAAGTAAAGAAGATTCCAATGCATCGACATGTAATCCTACATCCTCTAGCTCAGGGGATTCATCCTCAAACTAAGCAAGTAATTTTTTCTTAGGGACTGAAATTCATTGTTATATCTAACTGGTCCCTTATAATGATGAGCAGTAATATCTATTTGCATAGTGAGATGCATTGATGTTAATTTTGATGAATTAGATACAGATGGGTTGTTATGAATCATCAATTTTATCATTTACAAAAATTTATGTATTAATGTTACTTTTGGCATTAACCGTTGGAAGTTGTAATCAGTGAAGTGATATCGGTGAACTGCATTAAATGTTTTAACTAGTCGTTGGTCAACTTTTTGGGAAAATAAATTATAGGCAAACCTATTCATTATTTACCTTGCATTTTGAAGAGTGTTTACAGGAGTAGGGTGTGATTTCATATTGTGATTGATTGTGAGAACTATTTGAGATAATTATTTATAGAGGTTTTAATTGCGAATTTGAAAGCCCTAACTAAGATATTGAGAAGAATGATGATCATTTGTGAAGGAATTTTGTGTGTTCAAATTACAAAGCAGAAATCTATTGAATCACTATGGCGTCAAGGGTTGCTACACCTACATTGATCGAGATAACAATGGAGATAGAACCATAACATAAGCTACAACCGTTGAAGACAATGGAAGTTGGAAAAACTGGTGCCCTGTCTCTAATTCCACCTCGTGTTTTATTGATTGAATACATAATAACATTTATTCACTACAATATTGTTGAGTTAGGTAATGAGAAAATATATAAAGAGTACTTAGAAATATGCAACAATGGTGAACTTAAAGACGAGTTCAATCATCTTCAAATGAAGGGTTTGACACACATTTTGGATATACCTGAGATCTTCAAAGAGGAATGGATTCGATATGTCTTGAGTCATTTTCATGATCAATTCATATGGCTAGAGGAATAGGTCAAAATCACCAAGGAATTGATTCATCTGATAACCGGTTGCTCAGCGGACGGGGAACCCTGCACCCTAAGGCAAATATCCATGAAGATGGTTGGACAGCTTACTAATTCCAAGAAAGATCACAAAGTGACGATAATAGATGACATTGAAAACCAAGAAGTTTGATTTGCAGCAATTATTGTCAATTACAAGGTATACCAATCGAGTCGGTTGAATAGTGTGCCAAGTGGAGCTATTCACGCTGCTTACCAGATAGTAAAGGAAGGAACTAGATATGACCTAGCTGAGATGATGAGATCACATCTTTTGGAAAATTGAAGAGGATTCTAACAGACAAGAATAAATTACTAAAGTTTGAATCAATCTTGGTATGTATGTTTTTCTATGTGCAAAACTTTTTTTCCTAGCAAAGGAGCAGTAACTTGGAGGACAGATAGACCAGATTTATACCAGATCAGTGATTACATAAGTGAACTAGGTGGTAACCTTAACAATTTTATATGGGGACACTTCAAATACTTTTAGGTTAGAATGCACAAGAGGTGTAGGATACCTCCACACATTGTGGAGAAGTACAGAGATAGATTTTTTTTGTAGATCCCAGAATTTCATGGATACCTGAGATGGGATATGAGACTGATAAAAATTTGTTAACCTTTAACATTGAAGCTACTGATTAACAAACACACAAAGAGGTATGGTACTTTTGAGGAGGCTTATGAACTAATCACTTTGCAACTCAAAAAGCCAAGAATTGAGAAAAAAGAAAAGATCATTAGTCAGTTGGAAGAAAAAAATTTACTCGTGAAGGTATCAGTTCCACAAGTGAGAAAGAGAAGAGCATTCTAGATGCTTATGCTAAGAGGAAAAGGAAGCAAGAAGAAGCTCAAAGTAAGACTCCAGAAATACTGTCGGTAGATGAGTCTGGTATGGAGAAGAGTGATGAAGTTAAATTTGCTGACCCTATGGCACCTGAGGCATCTCAACCTATCAAGACAATGACATATGTAAAGAGGAAAACAAGAGGACATTAAAAGGCCTCTCCTATAAATAAAAAAGAAGAAGACATAATTAGATAGTGAGAAAACTGATTCTGAGAAGGAAATCACGTACATGGGGAAGTCTGGAAAGACAAAGTTCAACATTCCTAAGAGTGCAACAGAAGTTGCTAATTCAATAAAAGAACATGGAATGATAGGTAATATCAGTAACTTTAAACTCTCTAAGTTATCTTATGAAGACAAGAAAACTATTGAAGATGCTATTGTATTTCATTTTCACAAATTCATCAGAACACCCAGTCAAATCAAAAGTCATATTGTTGATGAATTGTATGAAGAAATTAATGTCATATGGGAGTCTGCAGTTGAGAGTGAAAAGGAGATAAGAGAAAGGACACTTATATATACAATGACGCATTTGAAAGTAAAGTAAGTAGATGAAGTACTTGACAAATATAAAGTCAGATTCAGTATTGGTCATAGGACTACAAAGATACAGTTAGCTAGGAAGGAGAAACAAGTTGAAGATGAGACAGTAGTGATATAGAAAAGAATATTCAACATGGATCAACCACAGGTAACATATACAACAGGTACGTCTCAAGTAGATGATACTTTTACCATGAAAGAGTTAATAGGATATGTGTTAGGTAGCATTCCAAATATAATTACTCATATAGACCTAAAAAATATTCAGTTGATGATGTTATGATTGAAGATGTAACTTAAAATCCCAATTCTCGTATGGTTGGAGATGAAGCGGAAGATATTCCACTTCAGTCTCCACTTGATGTAAATATTGTTGAGATTAATGATGATATAGTTGATACAGAAGAAAACAAGGTCGATGAGACAGAAAAAAGCAAAGAGACAGAACATGTAACTGAGACCACAGATCAACCAAAGGATATAGAAAAAGGTGAGGCTATTCAAGAAAAACAAGATGAACAATAGTAAGATCAAGAACAAAAGAAACAAACAAACAAGAAAACAACACCGGTACTGGTGAGAAAACCAATAAAGATGGAGCTGAGACACCAAAAGATAACACCCCCAGTGACTCACAAACTAACATAGAGGATACCAGTAAGAAGAAGAAAAGGAAAGAAGAAGAGGAAGAAGATGATGCAATGTTTCTTTGTTAAGGTGATCAAACACATCCCTATTCCCTAGATTCTAGGTATAGATTGAAAATATTTTCTTGTAGACACAGGTACACACTTACATGATAATCAGAATATGGCCATCACTAAGCATGCAATGGCTCCAATCATGATGCTATACTATCCAACTCCAAACACAAGTGAGGGAATGAAATGACGAGTATCTTGGGGCAATTACTATTTGCCTTGCACAAATATTATCACCCTTTCAAAGATAAACCAAGTAGTTTTGACTACAAGTATTTTTTAATTATGGGCATCCATTCACAATCGTCCCCCATAGAATTTCACAAGGCAAAATTGAGGTGTATATCCCTATGAGTACTCAAATGTATGTAGTCTCACAAGCAATATTCAAGCGGCTCCTCTCTACACACACTCAAGCGTGTTCAAGGAATGATGTCGATATTCCAGGGACAAAACTGACTACGTCTTCTAAGGCTTTGTCCTGCAAGGAAGCATATTATTTATCTAGTGAGTTCGAAGGGTTGGCGTAAAACCTGTCCTCACTTTTGGTCATCCTGGGAGATTTTTCCTCAACCAGCAGGCCCTCTAATATTTTGAAAGAAAATGACAAAGGATTGGCGACTTAGGAGTCTATATTTCTTATTCTTCAAAAGAAGAAGAGCATACTGTCCTATTCCATGTTGTTTTCTCCCACAAGTATGCCAAACATGTTCATTTTCCTCAAACTTTATAACTCAAGACTCAATCCCCCATGACGAGTCTTTGATTCTTCCAACTTGGGAAAAAGAGTGAATCCTCTAGTTGGACTAAGTAATGTGTTTAAATTTGACTTTTAAATTCCTATTGTAAGAAAGGACAAAGCATGTGAAAGAAAATTTTGTCTTGCTCAATTTCCCCAATTTAAGATGATTTTCTTGTTCAATTACTCTCCAAAATTAGAAAATTTGTTTGCTTGTTTATTTCCTCAAATTCTCATCAAGTTTTAAATTGACTTTTGAGTTTCTGATTTTCCTTAAAGGAAAAGAGCATAATCCTCTGGTTAATTTACCAAATGATGGAAAATATTCTTTAGTTTAAAATCTTAGCAAAATAAAAGTCAAGTTGAGTGATTTGGCAACCTGCAACCCACAAATTAGTAGTTGCTTTCCAAATTTTTCACAAAAAAATCTCTAACAGAAACCTGCAAGAAAATGTTAGGTTGTTCAAAACATAGAAACAAGCATGGTTAGAATATTAGTGGTTATACTTTTAAATTTGCAATTCAACCAACCAAATGTGACTGCCTTTACGAGATGGGATACTAGAATTCCTGGATGCGATTAACTTTCCTAAATGTGAGCCTTTACACTAAAGGTGATGCAGGAATTACCTTATGTGAGCTTTCCATGGATGTGATTCAGGATATACTGGATGCGATGACAGAAATTTGGGATGCGATGATCTTTCCTGAATGCGATGATCTTTCCTGATCTTTCCTAAATGTGAGCTTTGGCAACTAAATGTGACTCTGGACCTGAAAACAAAGAACACAAATTAGCAAAAATGGAGTTAGAAAAGAGGACAAATCTGAGGTTTTGCACCACGGTGGGCGCCATAAATGTGTGTGTTTTGTGGACCTGCAAGATGCAACACCACACTTCAATATGTCATTGCATTAGTGAGAAAAACATGAAATATCAAAGGAAAAGCACATAGACATCACTAAAATTGGCATATTTCTCCCTATCTAAGAAGAGTATAAAATATGCTATAATTTGCCCTCGGATTATGCATAAATCAGTGACACATTCATGCTTAGAATGGAAGATTTAAGAGAGAATTCAAGCTAAATGCTCAAACAAAGTTCATTTTAGCTCCCAAAGAGAAATTATGTAATTACTAAGAACAATGAGCTAAAATGCACTTAGATTGTTAGAAATCGGAGCAGCATAAGGATGTAAATGAAATTCTAAGAATTAGGGGTCCATTGAGCTCAAAATTCATTTCTTTTATAGAAGAATTTGAGGAATGAGAGGTCAAGATTGAGTTCGTGAAGAGAGGTGGAGATTGAATCCTTGGTGATCCATGTGAGGTGATCCAAGTGATTTAACTCTCATTGGCTAAAGGATTGACTTTCCATTTTGCAAGTGAGGATTTGTAATTAGGAGGTTTTATTTAATTAATTACCTTAGCCATGTATTTAATTCTTTTGATTTAATTGGCTAAGGTAATTAATGTAAATTAGTGATAAGATCACTTTGATATTTAGGAAATTAAATTTGATTTAGATGAATTATGCCAATTAATTGAAGAATTATCTTGACATAATTAGGGGTATGATTGCACTTAGAGCAACTAGGGTCTCTGGTCAGAGCAAACCAAATTAGGGTGGTTAAAACACCAACATTCTGTAGCAAGGACTATACCTTTGAATTTGAGCATAAAAGATAATGGATGTGTGTATATTGATTGGTCCTCTTTATACTTCAATCCACTCCCACCTAAAGGAGCATCTTATCTTATTGATACATAAAACCTTCCTAATGAGAAATGTTTTTCAAAAGAAACCTTAGGTGTCCCGCCTTCTCATTTTCCTAATTAATCTATACATTCTCCTCCTAATTTCTCCTCACAAAAAAAGTATATTTTTTTATCTTCCTAAGGCCAAATTAATTACTCTTCCTTTGAAAAAAAATGCAAAAATAGCAAACATAAACAAGAAAATTATTCCATATGTATGTTTCATCAAATTCATGGTCATAAGACTAGTGAATGTTATGATTTCAAGTGTAAAATTTAAGAATTCATTCATTGTGGTATGATTCAAATGAATTGCAGCTATGAATGACACCTTTTTCATGTTCATTCTACCTAATATATCTATATTCCTATTATGTTTCTCCTCACTATATGACATTATTATCCTATCCTTTGTGGGCTCATTGTCATAATTTGTGAGTAATATAATAGTTATTTTTCCTTGTATCCTCACTTAGGGGGAAAGGGTTCTATTTCATTCTCCTCATTATCTCAAAGGATCTATTTTCTCTCTTTATTTACTTGTTTCTTTTATAATATGGCATTATTTCTTGCATGCATTTGTTGTTTTATATACGGATATTCTCTTTTTTAGGAGATAGACATCCCGAGTTACAACCTTATTCTTGCTTGAAAACATGTCTCTTATAAATAGAAACCACTTTGGGAGCATAATGTGTCCTTCCTCTTTGTCTCTTCCTTCACAATGCATCCAATATCCCTTGTGAACTTGCATCTTTTATTATACAATGTTCCTTCTTGCAAGAATTTTTTTCTTTACACGAGGATTTACATCTCAGTTGCAACCTTATTCTTACTTGAAGGTGCATTTTTATTATACAAGATCTATCACTATGATGTCCTTAAAATGTTTATTATACATTATTTACTATGATGTCCTCTCATGCACAGACCTGATGTTTAGGATGTTTCTCTCCTTAAAATATCTTCCTTACTTGGAAGTGCATATGTTGTACACTTGAGGTCACCACTAATTAGATATAATGTGGCATCCTTCTCTTCCTTTTATCTCTATGAATTTTCTATTATTCATGATGGAAAATTATTTTTGGCATAAGATACTTTGCTTCACACAAGATCCTAACGTCTCTGCTTTAAAATCATTTTCATGTCTCAAAAGGCGTGTTTATCATCTAATACTCATTCATATCATCATTCCATTTCTTTCCTTGATTAATTTCTTACTTTATGTGTGATGTCTTTTCTAGCATATATATGTCTATTTTACATTACAAGTTCTCTCTAATGTGCTACTTATTTTGCTTGAAATTGTATATCTTCTAGTAAGTGACTTTCATTAACGATGTATTATATATATTTTATCTTGCTTTCACACTTGGGTGGGAAAGGTTTCTTGTACATTATTTCTCTCTTTTGACTAAGGATCTACTTTCCTTAGTGCAATGACATTTGTTTATTATGTGACATTATCTTCCTATAAAGAATTTTTTGTTTTGATTGGGATTTTCTATTATATAAGAGGTGTGAATCCTTGAACATCACTTCTTCTTTATTTGCAAGACTATGTTCATTATAAACATATTCCCTTACTTTGTGCTTCAAATTTTTTCATCCTTGATCAAGAATCCCTATTTCACCTAACGATAGGGGACTAAATGGGTGCATTTTTGTTCTCGTCCCCCTCTTTTTCTTGAAGATGTTTTTTTTTAAAGAAATCCTCTTGAAGGTAGATGAATTATAAACAAGATCTCTTCCTTCCAAGGGTCTCTTCTCACAATCCAATATCCTTTCACAATTATCTATTTTCTTAGCTTATAAGAGTTAACACTCTTAGCTAAGTTTGTGGTATGCATTGTTATTTTAAGGATATCTCCTTGTTGATGGAAGTAGGTATCATTGATTTTCTTCCTTACAATGTCTACTATGTAGCCATCATAAGGAGGGGGCATAGATCTTACCTCCCTTATACATTCTCTTGCACAATTTTTTTCCTTATGCATTATTTTACACACAAACCAATCCCCATGATATGGGTGATTTGTATCCATTCATAGGGTGCACATAAACAAACTAATCTCCATGGATACAATAGATCCATATCCATCCATGGGGTGCACATATACAAAACAATCTTTATGGTTATAATTGATCGGTATGCATCCATGAAGTGCACATATACAAAAATCTTCATGAATATAGCATATATGTATCCATTCATGAGGTGCACATAGGAAAATTCACTAGTAGGCTCAGGTTTTTAGATAGAATTGACTAGCATGTCATACAACCTACTAGAACTTTAAATTATGTCTTTGGTGTGGTTCATAGTAAGACATTCAATCTTACTGGGTGAGGTACTCTCTCTCTCTCTCTCTCTCTCTCTCTCTCTCTCTCTCTCTCTCTCTCTCTCTCTCTCTC
>MU225015.1:827793-848255 GCA_018584345.1 Thuja plicata | reverse complement strand
CTCTCTCTCTCTCTCTCTCTCTCTCTCATGAGCATCAGCTTGTCTCATACTCTCGCTAAAGTGTGGGATAAATGTATTGTCCTAAATTGTAAGCACCTTCTTTGTGTTCAATTTAGGACTCTTTTAGCCCTCTTTAGTGTGATCCTTCTGTTAGGACCTCACATTACACTTAATTCTATATATAATTTAAATCAAGGTCTTTTTCTTTCCTTTAATCTTGCTCAAAACCCTAGGTTGGCTCTAATGTCTACGCACATTTTCCCATTTATCCATCCATTCACATAATTCATTTCCTCTTGGGACCCATTTCAATATTTAGATGTATTTATGATCAATTTTCCCACTTACCTTTCCATTTTTACCCAAACCACTTAATACCCCTTTGATCTTGCAACTTTACCTTGAAATTAACACCCTCTGGGTATAGGTCAAACCACTTTTTGACCTATATCTTGGGAGTTTAAATTTGGTGTGTTATGGGCCCGGTGCAAGGTGTCTTTATTTTTCCACCCAGTCTAGTCGAACTTTGTGAATTTGGACCCCGAAATTACTATAAAAGGAGTTCAAGAAAGTATTCATTGAAGGAATTCAAGTTCATCCATCTTCATGCAGTTCCTTCCATAAATATAGCTTCTTTCTCTATAGGAAGCAAAGGATTTGGCCATCAAGGGAGGAGATATGCATTCATCCATTCAATTAGTCTTATTCTTCTTCAATCCAATATTGAGGCGAATTACAAACATCTACTACATGAGGTTTTGTCTTACATAATTTATTTTTGGTTTTTGGGTTGAGTCAAGGTTATTGCATCAACATACTTGATCACATGCTAAGCACAATTGCATCTACATGATATGATACATTTCCATTTTTATATTTAATCTCTTCTACATGATAGAATTTTATTTATTTCAATTCAAGGTTAATTCCTGAATCGACGCTTGACCAAGGCAAGCCCCTTCCCCTAAAATTTCCACGTCTCTCTTGTGTGCAGGAGTGGATACAAAGTGAAAATATAGCTACACATATATGGAAACCCAATTGGAAGAACTTTCTAGATCCACTTTTTTCTCCAGATTCTGACAATATCTGGTATAGGTCGAACCTTCAACCTATACCCTGGTATTTAGAGTGCAAATTCTTGTTATAGAGCTGGAAGGACAATCAATGAGCTTTCCCATATCAACTTTATGTTTTTTTATTTTGACCATCTTGGGTATAAGTCAAACTTTCTACCTATACCTGGGTATAGGTTGAACTAGGTTTGACCTCTTCCTAGAGCAGAATAGAGAGTTGCATGTTGCAGAGTTTAAGGTTATAGATTGTTGGATCCAGGTATCAGGTCATTCTGGGACTCTGTCAGAAAAAAATTTAGTGTTTGGACACCTCCTTATTCTTCCATTTTTAGGTGCACACATTCCTACTTCTATATCTTGCATCTACTTTGATACATTGGATCATATATACTATTGCACTTTTCTATTATATATTCTTTAATCATAAGCATAAGATCTCTTAACTTCTTTTCTATATCTCACAAAAGAATACCCTAAATCCTCCTCTTAGCTAGATCTTACATTTGTATCCCTTCATCCTTTGGGTTGTACAAATAATATTTGGCTTAAGGATTAGATTTTGGGTCTTCTAATGTATGTATAATTCGGTGGTCTACCATTGATCACCATTTTCTATTATACAATACCTATTGAAGGAGTGGATGCATACTTAAGCGCTGTGTTAAGGTGTATGTTTTTCGTCCCGTCATATTTTATTTTTCTGGTCTATTCATGGCTAGGATATTCTTTAGATTTAATTTAATTGTTTCCCTTATATCTCTTATGTCCTATCCTAACACTTTATTGTTTTCCCCATTCACGGTAACTTACCCCTTGTTTTTTGCAAGTTCTTTGAGTTGTGCTTAAAGTGTTTATCGCACCCTCGTGGAGGTTAAGGCTTTTAAAAAAAGATGTTGTGAGGTCGCGGTTGGATGGAAGGATGTTGCGTGGTTGTTGTTTCACATCCTCCCGAGAGTTAAGACAAATGACAGCTAATGTTTGTAAGGCTGAGTGGCAATCTATTGGTGGTGATAAAAGTGTTGTTGTGTCCTTGGGACTTAACAAATTGGTTTGGTTTCATGTCTTCATTGAGTGAAGTATTGAAACTTGTTGAAGACCTCTGGCCCCACGTCTTCGTAGGCCTAAATTGCAGCTAAGGAAAATGGCTACAATCTTGCAATGAAAATGTTTGGGTATGTCACAACATCGTGACACTTTATGTGGGTTACTCAATTAGCTCGCGGTTTTGCGAGGAGTTGACACGTGTTCGGGAAATTCTTTAAGGAAATATTGAATGGACCCACAGTTGGTTGTTGCAAAGCAGTTGTATAGGTTATGACTAGTGGGTGATCACCATATGGAGTTGATGTAATAGTGTGTTGATGATGTGTATTAGTTGAATTTGTGTGACTTTCCATGCTCATTGACCAAGATGGAGATCGACGACTGAGATTCAAAGATTTAAAGGATTATAGCACGGCTAGTCGAGTTGATAGATGAACCATGCAAAATTAATTTTGAAATGATGGTTGAGTTAATTTTCAGATTGGAATGAAAATTTTGATATTTTGTTTCTCATTCTGCACAATCATATTTCAATTTTTTCAGTTGACAGTTCAGGGTACATGAACATAATTAAAAAGCTTATAATGCTATTAGGGGTGATTTTCGTGAACTTATAAGTATTTTTCTCTCTGTTCTCAAGAAATAATTTTAATGGGATTTTTTTTGGTTCCTGTTAAATGTTGAATTGGATTTAGGATAAATGAGTCAAGAGAATTTATCTAAATCTACTTCTGGGTTTGGTTCTACTAAAAAGGGGCAAACTAGGGCTTATTGCCAATATTTTTTTGACTTGTTACCCAGGACTACCAATGCTCTATCTACAAATGAACATGAATGGAGGGATGATTCTTTTAGGTGTAGGAATCCAATCAATAGTAATGCCTCAGGATGGTCTCTTTTTATTACTTTTTCAAAATCGAGATTAAGGTCCATGCAATGTTAAACCCTGAGGATTTGAAGTTGGCAAAGTTAATAGTGACGGATGTCTTTATTGATGTAGAGTTCCTTAGGGAATTATCCCTTATATATTTCCCATCAACCAAGTTTATTAAAAGGGAAAACCATAGAGCCTTGGTGACAAATAACATAAGGAGTTTAACCAAGGCTTACAGGATCACTAGTGCTAATTGTACCGAAATTGGATTTGAGAGAGAGAAAAGAGGAATTATGCAGCCCACAGGTGGGTCTTTATAAAAAAATGTGTATAGTGATGGCAATCTAGAACCTAGAGGTCAATACAGGCTATGAATTTGTAGCATACTTAGTGAAGACCTTACATGAAGGCTTGGTTGTTATCCAACAGAACCCTATAGTGATTGATTTCAAACATTACTCTTTATTATATCATTTGATTTTATATTTCAATGTTGATAATATAGATAAAAGGTTGTTCTTGGATAAGGTTTTCCCATTTGTAAAGATGATGCATGTGAATTTTTGGACAATAGTATGGGATATGGGCCACTCGGCCCCCATTTTTATATATTTTCATAATTAGATTGTTGCCCCCATCATGAGCCTTTTGGGGAAGGACAAAAATAGGTTGTCTTCAGGTGATAAATTTGATAAGGCCAAATCAAGAGGTTTCTGATGGGCCCTTTGATCACCACAAGGGTGATTTTTATTTCTTTTATGACTTCACTTTGGTCAGAGTTTATGGTTTCCCATAGCCTCCTCATATTTTGCCGATATTTGTACCTAACATAGTTGCTTTTATTGTGTTTTAATGGAAATTATTGCTATTCCATTAGGTATACTTGCAAGGTAACATAAGGGGTAATCTTGTGCCTAGATTGATTAAAGTTTTAGAATTCTCCATCAGCAGGAAGGTATTTGAAGATCTCAACACATTCTTGAACCAATTCAAGTTGGAGGCTGCTCCTCCTAGGTTTTGTGATGCAGAGGGTTTTATTAGGGGGGAATTTGTGTAGATGATTAGTTGGGTTAAGATCCCCTCTCGTGAACCTTTGGATTATGAAGATGTAGTGATAAATTTTTACTTTTAAGAAGGATGTTCTATAAAATAGGGGAAAATGGGTGAATTTGATGATGTGCCAAACAAGGCCGATTGAGATAAATAATGATTTCCCTATATTTTACCCTAATTTACCTCCTCTTCAAATAATTGAGGAGATGATGAAAAATTATGATGCTATGATGGCTCAAATGTCATCTCTTCCACCTTAGCAGAAAGGAAAACAAATTATAGTTTCAAGTTCAGAAGATGATTCTGACTCTTCCTCTTATACTAAGGAACACCTCCTAAAAGGGAAAAGAATAGTCCTCGTATTTAGGAGTATACCTATAATGATGTGGTTGATAGGGATGATCATGAAGTTGATCAAAGAACAAGGAGGCTCAAGGAGAAGCTTAGTAAAGGGCCTGGTGATGGTTTGGAATTATATAAGGATCATCCATTGGAAAAATAGATAGATGATAGGGAGATTTATGCTCAGAAATTCTTCGAGGATGAAGATTCCATACATACTATAGAGTTCACAATTTTCTTGATGAATTTGAAAGGAAGAGAAATCAAGAGGTTGATGGATCAAGAGGGACAAGCTTCTAACTTGGATTGATAGTAAGTTGCACCTGCTACTTTGCAACAATATGATCCTGATTCAAAACAATTGATTATTGAAGATGCTAGGAAACTTGTCATGGATAGTGGTATGTTATTGCTTCTAGGGTGGGATTTGCAGTCCACATTTATTATTGATCAAATTAGGAATCGGAATGACCTTGTGTTTTCCTCTGAGCATGAGTATGGTAATTTCTTGAGAGGGTCTAGTTTCAGCCCTAAATTAAAAATCATTTCTATTTGGGCATTGGTCCCTACTACACACAAGCCTCATGTGATAAGTGTTGGTGAAGAAAGGTGAGGTGATGTCATCATTAAGACTATTCAGAATACTTATTATATGGAGATTGCAGACATGCTTAACCACATTTCAATGATGAATAAGGCAATTGGAGAGGAAATAGATAAGAGAAATAAGGATATGTATCCTAACTTGGTGGCCATATCTAAGAAGTATGAGGAGGTCATGTTTGAGAATGCAGAATTGAAAGAAACATTAGAGATGTATGTTTCAAGGTTTCATCTCCTCCCATCTACAGAGCCTAAAAATAAAAAACCAGTTACAAGTGAGGTAGTTGTGTCTCAAGATGTATATAATAAGTTGGAGGATTATGCTAGTGGGATTGAATCTTTACAAGAGGAAGTGCAAAAAAAGAGTGTTAGTATTCTCATGTAGGTTCTTCAACATAGGGTTGACAAGGTCAAGTCGAAGGTTGATGTTGTTCATGGTTCCTACTCTTCTTTCGTTCAATATGAGAGGCTATGTTATGATTTTATTTTGTACTTTGAGCCTTTGTTCATTGAGTGGTCAGCAAGATTAGTTCTTATGGTCCAATTGAATGTTGCAGCAAGATACATTGATGATCTACCCACTATTATTGAGGACACCAAAGAAATGATCAATCCATTAATTTATTTATCATCATCCTTCAAGGAGAAAAAATAATTAATCAATACCAAATTATAATCCTTGGTAGGCCTTGACCATCCTCTGGTTCCACACATTTTACATAAATACAAGAACATGAAAGAAGTAGAGGGGTGGAAATCTAATTTTGATATCATTTTCCCAAGTATGGAGACCATGATTTCTATTGATAGTGATATTGATACCCCTAAGTTCAATATTTTTTGAATGTGATGATTAAGTTTGAGACTAGTTTTACCAAGTTCATTAGACACTCTCGTCCTATTATAGATGTCAAGTGGGAAGAATCTGTCTCACAAATGGATAGTTTGAAATCTTTCAGGTGGTCGGGAGAGAAAGAAGTAAATAGATGGAGTGATTTTACCGAGGGAAAGAGCATACAAGTGTATAATCCTAAAAAATAAGCACTTTCTTTTATGTTCATTTTGTGACCATTTTAGCCCTCTTTAGTGTGATCCTTATGTTAGGACCTCACATTGCACTAATTGCATACATAATTTAAATCAAGGTCCTAGCTTCTCCTTCAATATTTCTCAAAACTCTAACTTGGCTCTAGTTCCTATCTATAATTTCTCATTTATCCATCCATTCACATAGTTCATTTCCCTCTTGGACCCCATTTTACCATTTATGATCAATTTTCCCACTTACCTTTCTATTTTTCCCCGAACCACTTAACACATCTTGAATCTTGCAGCATTACTTTGAAATTTACATCTTCTGGGTATAGGTCAAACCTGGTTCGACATATAGTAGGTATATCTATACCTCAGGGGTTGAATTTTAGTGGGTTTCAGGCCTAATGCAAGGTGTTTTCATTTTCCCACTTAGTGGGGTCGACCTTCATGAATTTTGACCCCAAAATCACTATAAAAGGAGACTTCTTCCCTTCATTTTCACATCTATATCCATCACATGCCTATGATTTCAAGAAACCATCTACTCTCAATAAATCAAGCAAGCTATTGTGCATTCAAGCAGTTCAAGAAAGCAAGCATTCATTGAAGAAATTTATCAAGCATTCAAGTTCATCCATCTTCATGCATTTCCTTCTGTAGATCTAGATTCTTTCTCCATAGGAAGAAAATGAGTTGGCCATAGGGAGGAGATCTATATTCTTCCATTCAATTCGTCCTCTCCTTCTTCTTCAATCTAATATTGAGGCGAATAACAAGCATCTACTACACGAGGTTTTGTCTTACATGATTTCCTTTGGTTTTTTGTGTTGATTCAAGGCTATTGCATTAACATATTTGACCTCATATTAAGTACAATTGAACATACATGGTATGATGTATTTCCATTGTTAGATTTAATCTCTTCTACATGATAGTGTTTCCTTTATTTCAATTCAAGGTCAATTCCTAAATAGGGGCTTGACCAAGGAAAGCCCATCCCCCCAATAATGTCCCCTTCTCTCTTGTGTGCACATGTATGTTATGAAGTGGAGATACAAATACAAATCTGAGAAGCCAATCCAAAGACCTTTTCAAATCCTTTTTTTTGTTCTAAATTTTGAGAGTATCAGGTATAGGTCCAACCTTCGACCTATACCCTGATATTCTGAGTGCAGATCCTGTTACAGAGTCGGAAAGACAATCAGAGGACTTGCCCAGATCAACTTTATATTTCTAATTTTGGTCATCTCAGGTACAGGTCAAACCTTCAATCTATACTTGGGTATAGGTTGAACCACTTGTAACATGTTCCCAGAGTGAAACAAAGAGTTATAGGTTTCAGAGTTGCAGATTACAAATTTCTAGATTCAGGTATCAGGTCATCTAAGGGTTTTGTTAGTAAAAAATTGATTCCAAATGCCCCCCTTCTTCTTCCATTTACAGGTGCACATGTTCCTACTTCTATACATTTGATCACATTTACTATTTTGCTAGTAAATATATCTTCTCTAGTCATAAGTATAATACCTTTTTTCCATTTTCTTCCATATATCACAAAAGAATACCGTAAATCTACCTTCTAGCTAGATCTTTCATTTGTATCCCTTCATCCTTTTGGATTGTACAAATCAGATTTGGCCTAAGGAAAATATTTTGGGTCATTAAATGTATATATAATTTAGAGGTCTACCCTTGATCGACATTTTACATTATACAACAAGTTACTCAATGACAAGGCTCAGCCTCTCCTTTTTCCTTCTTTGTTTTGTTGATCTTATTGTGTGATGACATGACCACTAATAGACTTCAGGGAGGTTAAGTAGTTATCTACATGGAAATCTTTCCAAGATCAGTTTTGACATGGATGTGTCACGTTATTAGGAATGAAATTGGTAACCAAATTGAAGGTGACAGGCTAATTTCAATGCCCTCATTTTTTTCTATTTGGTTTTCTTGTTGTCTTTGTTTACATCTTGCAATAGACACATATCACCATTTGGTTCAATTTTTGTTTCTGTGATTCTGGCAGTTGAGTTTTTTGTTCCAGAGAATCAGAGTTTGAATGTCTCACAAGATTGTTTGCTTTGTTGAGATAGGTTAGGAATATAATATTTGTTTTGATTTGATTCGAACAAATTATCTAAATCATGTTGCATCCCCTAAGTTATATAACGGATTCCAAGATCATTTGTTGAAGGTTCCCAAATTTTGTATTCATAGAGAACATAATATAAATAGTGTTAAATCTTAGGGTTTTATAGGTTGATATTATGAGACATGTTGGATAATATGGTATAATCAATTCATTTTTCTACATATCCATATGATTAATCTAATTTTCTTTATGTTGTATTGAAATTGTCATATGAACAGAATATAAAGTATTTTCATTTTCATCCTTATGTCATGCGAATGCGAGTTTATCATTCTCATGCTTTCTTTCAAGGAAAGGATTAAATATGCTTGAATTGATAAATGAGAGAAGTGTATGCATGGTATAAATATGATGATAATATTGTTTATATGGGATTACATATATGTTAGGTATATTCATTAATCTTAATCTTGTGTCTCTGTAAGAAGTTAAACATAAAGTTGGATGTGTCTTATAGTTTTTTTACTTTGTTTCCCTATAGGTTAAGCATTTGTCTAAGCCATATTAGAATATTGTTTGGAGAGATAAATTATCCATAAATCTGAAATCATTTTACATTGTTTTGTTGATTTCATGGTAAATTGTTTGCATTCTCAATAAGAAACTAGAAAATATGGTGAGAAATTTATTCTGTGAGTGATCTTGCATCCATTGGAACTCTATTCTTTGACTATTCCTGCAGCCACTAGAACTCTATGATTTGATTGTTCCTGCAGCCAAGGTAGAAAAGAGTAACTTCATATTTTTTTTCTAAGAACTATGTTTCTATTATTTGTTTTAGTCCTATTTAATTTGTGATTCATGTTTAGCACTCATGCTATTTATTTTCAAGCATTTTCCTTAAGTATTATTTCCTTTCCATCTCTATGTTAGTATGACTACTAGTGAGTCCTAGTGCACATATAGTGTTGACTCATTTCAAGTTCACATCCCTAGGTTGATAAAGAAATGATCCTTCATGATGAGTAAGATAACTACTTAGGTTGGGGTCCCATGGAAGGGGGATTTCTTCAAGGAAGAGATTAAATCAGTTTAAATGCATTATGGTGATTCATGGAAAATAGTAGCGATTTCATGAGTATAACATGTAATGTTAAAATAATGTGATATAGAAAATACAATACTAGTGCTTCTTCTAATATTTTGAGGTAGTTGATCTATTGGGAGTGAACTTTTTATGCCTATTGAAGGGTTTAGATTGGCTCAAATATGTGGTTTGAACATCATTATAAAATGAGGATGCCTATTGAAGTTAGTGATTGCTATCAAAATTCCCTTATTTTCCTTTTCATAGAAATCTATGATTGGCTAGTGGCAGTTGGTAACAAAATATATGAGATGTGGACTGTAGCTTGTTGCAATATTCCTTGTGTCTATAAAAGGAATACCAAGGCCAATCTTACGGATTCTGAAAATTATTTATACATGCACAAGTAGAATATTTTATGTAATAGGTCTTTTTGCTGAAATATAAATGATACAGTCTTGTATTAAATGAAATGTATGAATACTTCTAAAGAAATTAATTGAAAATATCATTTGCAAATTGAATTGAGGATTTTATATTTCTCTATTGCTATGTGTTAGCAATTGTGTGAGTAATTCTAGAGATCATTAAAGTAGAGATTTAAAATTTTAATAAATCACTTATATGAATATGGTAATTATATATGATTGTTGTAGAGCATATTATTTCATTCTTACAGTTGATTATCACAAGGTATTGAATCAAGGAAAAGATTCAATTCATGTTTATATGTTGCAATAGTTCCAAGAAAATAGCAATGATTCTATAAGAATAATGCATGGTTAGATGCAGTTGAATGTTTGTGTAAGGCACTAAAATTTAGAAGAGTATGCACAACTAATGTTGGGATCATTTGATATTTGACTTTATTACCAAGGATATGTGGTACTGGTCCTTACTATTCATAATTTCAGTAAGAAAAAAATTATGAAAACCAAGTCATTTTCTTCACTTTTTGCCTGTGAATATATGTTTGTAGTTAAGCCCCACCTCTCAACTGGATTCATCAACATGTTTAGAATAGAGTAAATTATGATATGAGCCAGCTTCTATTCTTGTGTTCACTTGTTTACCTGGTTGAAGTTTTTAAGTATTATGTTTCAAGGGTTAACGTTTGTTGGTTGACTGACGCCCTTTATTAAATTTTACATCATCCACCGGTTGCCCCTTTTATGTTTGATTATTTTATTTATTATATCTTGCAGCAATGTATTTCCTAAGTCCTTATGCCTTAAGTGTTTCCCCCTTGCATGCCAAATTAACCCTTTTATAAATACACATGCGTAATTCATTGGTTAAAAGGTTGTGAGTCCAGTGTGGTGGTGTGATGTAATGTTTCTCCTATCTCCCCACATTACCAAGTTGCATCGTGTCATCTAAGGTGGCACAAAATTATATTTTGAGAGCTTCCTTAGGTCTCAGCCTGTTACCGAGTGATTTCTTTATGCTTAGGATTTCCTTGTGACATGGCATGCGTTGGCGCATTGGGATTTTGTTTCTCCTTCACCGCGTCATCGAGCGGTGATCTGGACAACACATCAGTTGAAAGGTGGGTCCACACTAGTTAGTTGAGATGAATGGACAGTGTGGTGGGCCCAAGGTTTTGTTTGAAGTGACCAAAATTTTATTGAGCTCAGTGGAAGGATTTCAAATCTTGCCAAGTACCATTGATTTATTTGATATCATGATTTTAATTGCTATGGAAAATATCTCCTACTTATCAATTTACAATTTACAACATTATGTCTACTTTTGTAGAATTCAGAAGATTTGGAAAATAAAAGAAAAGAGAAGAAATCAAAATCAACAGAGAAGAAGAGAAATAAAAAACTTGCTCAACTCCCGCCACATGTCCCTTATTCAAGATTTGATTTTCTTAGTCATCCTTCATCCTTCATCTCTATTATTATTTTCTTTATTTTAGTTGCTTCTCTCTCTGCCTCTTTCATTGAGAAACCAAAAAAAGGTTTTTGTTTTCTTTAAAAAAAGGAATTGATTTAGACTAACCTAGTTTAGTAATTAGAAATGAACAAGAAGATTCCTTCTAAAAAAGATGGATATATTGTTCTTGAGGAAATTTCTATTTCTTGAGAAGATAAAGGAAATATAACCTTCAACTCCAAAAGAGTGCATGTGATCCATGCCCCTATCACACTGTGGGGAATTTGGTTGCGACAAAGCGGAAGAAGAAGAATTTTGATACCAGGTAGGAGAAGAAGACAAATTTGGAACAAGGGAAGGGGAAAATGCAGGATTCTCACCATCTCCCCTCTTAGAAGAGACACAAGAAACTGGATCCCAGGAAAATCTAGGCTTATAAAAGCCCACATCACTAGGTCCTTCATTCATTCCCCAATCCTTATCCCCGCCTTGAGGGAGAAACAAAGTGATAGCCTTAAGCGACTAGACACCTAATAAACCTCACAAACTCCACTAGTTTGGCAATAAGCACAGACAACAAGGCTATTAGGTTAAGAAATTCCTCCAACCACATTTGGAATTTAAGAAATCCCAACAACCACAAAGTGAAACATCAACCCATGATCCTTGTATACTTCTTGCAATAGGGCCTTCCCCAATCTTAACCTCATGCAACTGAAAATGCCACTCATGAAATTTCTCACTATCAGCATCACGAACACACACAAAGCCATCTAATCAAAAGGGAATAAACATAGAGAATACACATAATCTCATTTGTAGTTAGCCATAAATAAAATTCCTACATGCTTCAAATCAACTACTACAACTTGCTAATTCAAGCAATCTTTGTACTAAAGTTCACAACTTTGAAATCTTTTCAAGCTGGCATTCTTGGTTATCACAACATCTCTTAAAAGGAAAGGAAGAAAGGTGTAACGATTATCTGATATGTACCATATTTCAGGAGTAAATGCAATGTCCTTCAAATGTTAGTTTTGATATGGAACCCATTTTTCGTAACTCTATAATCCCCAAAATATAGTTAAAAAGTCTTAAATTGTAGAGCATGACAATCCTAGCACACATGGCAACACACATGGAAACCAGTCACTGGCTTGACCTATATTCAAATTTTCCAAAATGTACACTCCCTTTAGCATTTCCCTAGACATGTGTCACCACCTCGCACAACCGAGAGCTTAAAGAATTGTCTTCAAAAAATTCTGCAAAGCTATGACTAACTCATCATGAGTTACCTTTTCTTTGTCGCATCCTCATGACCTATCCACCTTAACTATAGTTTAAACCTATGAAAATGTGACATGAAACCATACTATTGTGTTAACTCATCAAATGTATGCCACAGGTAACATCCTCGCTTCCCCGTGGGCCAAAAATGGGTCCCGCAAAACAAGCTGCGATTGGAAAACGTTCACCATAACATTTCATTCTTCCTCACAGGCTCGCTACTAGAAAACATTTTCCCCACTAACTGTTGCGAGGATGTGATAAATCATCATGGTCATCACAAACATCAACTTGTGGGCTCGCAAGTCCAAATGACTACCTTCAAAAATCGCCTTGAGGATGCAACGGGCAACCGCAAGCCAGAAGTCTTCACTGTGTAATAAAGTTGTGAGGAAGCAACAACATATTTTATTACAACCCAGAGACCGCCACACAGTTTTGCAACCACCATTCGTTAACCTTAATAAAAGTAACGAGGGCACGACTAGGAGATCACCAAACCACCAACACTCAGTCACAAGCTCACAACATTTTTTACCAAAAGAACATAACACTTGTGGGGCCATAAGACAAAACCATGAAACAATGACCGTAATACTTTGACATTAAATAAGACCCTAACCACAAATATACCAGGGTAAATAACATATGACAGGTCAATCAAAGGACACAACGTGGCAACATATGTAAACAGATAACATATTTGAAAATTTAAAATTTCTCTAAACTAAAATGATTTAAAGAGAAGGTAGCTCACAAACTAATAAGACCATAGCACTTGAGAAATTAAGAAACAAATAAAGGACCATAGCCACTAGAAAAACAAATGTCAGTACTACTCTAGCTCAAACATGCTTAACAACGGAGTTTCCTTCAAGGTTAAGCCCATTTTGCTTGCAACCCCATTTGCAAAACCTTCAGCAAGTATTGTGCCTTATTGTTCAAACTAGCTAAAATAAAGAATCCAAGAGTGGAAGGCACATGCCCAAAGGATAAGATTGGACTCTAGTGTGGAGTGACTTTGATAATAAAAATGACAGTTAGTCACAAAATACATGACAAAAAACACTCTACAAAGGAAGTATATCAACTAAAATAACTACGGACTAAATGCCTTGTTTCCAAGCTCCTGGGAGATACCCAATGCAAGAGCTCCAAATTGGTAATTGGTATGGTTTTTTTATTTTCTACTCTTGAGAGACAAGTCAACATAAGACAAGACAAGAGTTAACAACAAAAATGACTTGCATTTTTGTGGTTCAACAAGAACTTTTTCTTTGACTATTCCTACAGCCATTAGAACCATGTTTTGTGATTGTTTTTGCAGCCATTAGAACTCTAGTTTGTGATTGTTCCTGCAACCATTAGAACTCTGTTCTATGAATGTTCTTGTATTCAAGGAAGAACATAGTAACTTCTTGTTTGTTCAAGCTATGAACTACATTTTTTTTATTTGTTTCAGTCCAGTTTAGTTGTTTATTCATGTAATATGATTATAGTTTCATTTCATATGTTGTAATATTAGATATATAACAGAAAAATAATTTATTGCATTAAATAAATAATAACTTTTCATTAAAACAAATTTTTTTGTTGGGCAGAACTCAGATCTTCTTGAAGATAAAGATGATCCTCATGATACAAATCCATAATATGTTGGTTTTGGTCCAGATCACACGACAGAGGATGGTGATGACGCAAATACAGAAGACACCAAAGCCAATGATGATGATGATAACAATGATGATCATGTTGATGAATATGATTGCGGTGGTGATGATGATGATGAGGCAGTTGCTGCTAGTAGCCAAAGACATCCATGATCATATAGATTGCATTATGGATCATTGTTGATATATCATTATGATGTCTCTTTTCATGGTTACTATCATATGTATCATTTTCACGGCCTCTAGTACCATATTATTGAGTTCATACATTTTGACATGTATCATTTTCACTTATATCATTTGGACATGTATCATCTTGACTTATATAATGTTAATTTACACAATTTATCATTTTTACTTATATCATTTGTACATGTATCATTTTGACTTATGTCAACTGTTGGACATGTATCATTTTGACATGTTTTTGATCTACTGGTGTATTGAACTTTCACTTGTTTTAGTTATTGATGCAGTCAAGGATGGAGAATCCAAGAATGGAGAGTCCAATCTTGCAGCCAAACAACAACCACAACGGAATTCACAAATAACATAGAGGTAGAAAACCAACATAGAAGTTTTATTATCTCAAACAGGATATTACATCCAACATGTCGGGTTGTAAAGTCATCCCAGTTACGACCATATACAAAGAAATCACACTTAGATATGTTCAAAATATCTCTGCAAGCATCAGGGCATATACCTTCTGCTAATTACTCACAACTCAGAATCCTATTCTACCCAAATTCACTCCCGAGTCTACCTTAGAATCCGTTACTGAGTTCGCTACCCCCTCCTCCCTCAACTAAGAACAAAACACTTCTTTTATACATGAGGCAACCAAGAGGTCGACCTAAAAGATCCACAAAATCCAACATTGGAGAAGCCACCAACCTAGATTTAGGTTCACACAATTCCCAATGAGAGATCCACAATAAATGTCACGACCAAAATTAACTGCGCAAGTCGGCTAGCAGATCCAATCAAATAAAACCCAGTCGGTGAGACAAACCACCAAGCAACAAAACCCACTCGGTAAAGCCACTGAGAAAACAACAACAGACACCGAGATCGATCGGTGAAACCGATCCACCAACATCAACTGAGTTAACACCCCACTCGGTGAAACCACCGAGCCAACAATAGTGACTGAGCAACCTTCAACCGAGAACTCTAGCAAGTAAACTGAGCAGTTTACCAAAATTCTCCAACCAACTACTGAGCTCAAAAACACACATATTTTTGGTTGATACAGGATTACCATGAACCCGAGATGCTCCTACATCAATTATATATGATGATCTTATCAATATTCACTTGTCAACTTATATATATTGAAAGTGGTCGATGATTTTTACTACTAAGGACAGATGTTGTCAAATTCAATAAATTATAGATATTTTGATGTGTACCTTCTTAGTGTTGATATGGGTTTCATGATTGGAATAAAACATATTAAATTAATAAGAAATGGAAGTAAAATAAGAAGCATTTTTAGAAGTAAAAAGGGAAGCAATAATGGAAGCCAAACCAAAAGCAATCTTGGAAGCAAAACTTGGCGTTATCTAGGAAGCAAAAATAGAAGTCATTCAGGTAGCAAACAAAGAAGTAATAATGGAAGCAATTTTAGAAGCAACAAAAGATGAAATAATAGAAGCAACAAAAGACGTTAAAATAGAAGCAAACCTGGAAGCAAAATGGGAAGAAACAAAAGAAGCAAAGATGGAAGCAAAAAACAAAACTGGGAGAACAAAATGGAAGCAAAAACAGGAGAAAACTTGGAAGCAACACAAGAAGCAAAATCAGAAGAAACACTGGAAGTAACAAGTGGCGTCATAATAGGCATCAAACTAGAAGCAACAAATGGTGATAATGGAAGCAAAAATAGAAGAAAATTGGAAGCAAACAAGGAAACACACATTGAAGCAAAACCAGAAGAAAAACTAGAAGCAATTTCACAAGCAAAATGCAAAGCAAAATCAGAAGCAACAAACGACGTTATAATGTCCAAGCAAACCAAGAAGCAAACCAAGAAGCAAACTGGAAGCAAAACGGAAAACAAAAATATAAGCAAAATTGGAAGCAAAATAGGAAGCCAAATAAAAAGCAAAACCAGAAGCAATAAAGGACGTTATAAAAAGAAGCAAAACTGAGAGCAAAATAGGAAGCCAAATCCGAAACAAAACTAGAAGCAAAAAAATGACGTTATAATAGAAGCACAATTGGAAGCCAAACCGGAAGCAACAAAGGACATTATAATAGAAGCAAACCTGGAAGCATAACAAGAAGAAAAAGCAGAAGCAACAAAAGAAGCAAAATCGGAAGCCAAATCCAACATCATTTCCGATGCAATATCTGTTGCCAAGCGGACACAATTGTTTGTTTCTTTTCCTAACGCAACTAATGACATGTTCGAGGTTGCGACACAACGCTTGGCGCCAAACTCAGCTTGACCTGTGACGCTAAGTATGGCGCCAAGTACAACGCTGAGTGATCGAGACGTTTGGGCGTTGACTTTGTCGCCAATGCAATGGCTCGTTTCAGACCCAAAATTACAGTAAAATTCGACGCTATTTGTCTATTCTGTGGCAGTGATTATTTTAGATATTTGTAAAGTTTTCTCTTTTCTTTTTCATTGAAACCTCTAATCTAGATTGTTTGGGATGATTTATATCTTACTTAGATGTTGCTCTTTTTAATAAGTTAAATCTGGAAAATCAATCTAAATCGTTATTTATCCTTAAAGATTCACATCTTAGCATGTGATTCCTCCATTAAGATGGCAATAAAATAACATACAAAATTTTCTTTGTAATTTTTGTACAATACCTTTAACCCCAAAGTGAAATTTCGTTCCAATGCACCCTAGCATGTTTAAGTTTATGATGTCTTATTTCATATTTTTCAACATTCATACAATTTTTCACCATTATAAGTTTTATTATAGTTTTTTAGTTTAATCTGATAACATCAAATATTCATCTGTTTAAATATTCTCGGTTATATAAAATAGCCACATCATAGCCCTTAGATAAAATCGCCCTGGTGTCTCTCCCAATATAGCTATTTCGCTTGTCAAACGTGATTTATATAGGAATCATTTTTAACCGTGGGTTTTTGTCAATGTTATTGGGAATCTAGTGTAATGCCCTCAAAATCTGCAGGTTGTAACGGGTATCACAACAATTCTTTTTAGCACAAAATTAAAAGCTTCCACCGTTCACTGCAATCAAGCTCGGCTAGAACAGTATTTGTTCTCAAGATGCACAAAGATGAGAGAAGCTTTTGATTTGTTTGTTCTTTGGCTAGATCGAGCATAGAATAAATGTTGTAGGGTCAATGCTGAGCTTTGAACACTTCATTCTTTACTGCTGAAGTACAGAATCTCTTTAAATAGAGGTATGCTCCACAATATTCATCCTAATCTTGCCTTAGATACAAAGCATTTCCTGTGATTTAATTTTGGAAGATTTGAACTTTTGCAGGCCTCTTACAAGGTGCCAAAATAAAGGGAAGTTCTGCAAAAGGTAATTTCATTCTTTCTGTTTCTGCTAAATTGTCTGAATGGTTTACTCACAGTTGTGTTAAACTCCATTAATATACTCTGGGAGTCCGCCATTGTAAGCAGTTCTTTCTTAGGAGAACTGGGTATTATTTAACTCTGGAAATCTATCCTTATAAGTAAACCTTTCTTGGGCGAATTGAGTAATGCATAGGCATGTGAAACTAACTGCTCTCCTTAACCCATTTAATGTTATGCTGGAGGAATAATTTCGAAACCCACTCCAAGGTTGAACCAAACACTGTGATACTTGATGTTGAAACATCTCTGTCCATGGCATTTGCCATTTGTGGGGTGCAAAGTACTTCATCGGATTTGAACTCGTGACGTCTGGACAGCTACTCCGATCTGTCAGTTGATTTGTAGACCAAGCCTGGATCGCAGCAGTATGTTTTAGCGGCGGAAAAGCACATCGTTTGCTCTTTAAGTACAATGTAGTCCTTACCTAGTCCAGAAACGATTTCTATGGGAATTTGCTTGTGAATAGGAGGGCGCTGGAGCTGTCTCAGGCAATTCACTATTCCAGAATATCCTGGAAGGCGAAATTCACACCAAATTCCGAAGGTTTAGCACTGGATCTGCAATATCAGATCCAAGGAACAGCGTTGTCCTTGCAACTCACTTCTATGTTAGATGATTTTGGCATCCAAACCAAGGAGAGAGTATGCTGATCACAACCTGGGTGGGCAGAAATTCAAGACCAGTGAATGCACCCGGGCGCAAATGACTGGGCAGATATTATTATCAGCGCTGAGAAACAAGATTCAACACTTACTTTCTTCCCCCTCGGCTCTCCTCAACCTCTCCGCAATAGATAAACACTAGCATTCACTGGCGACCAAGGCCTGAGAAAAGGATTAGGGCGGTAAAGCTGTAAAATAGTCGCCGCCACACACCTGGGCAGGATCGTTTACAACTGTGAGTTAAACTTATGTCATTGGATTAGATTTGTAAGTCCTCTAAAACACCGTTGAATGCTGACCATTCATTATAATTGTTAAACTGAGAGTTATATGACAGTTTATGAAATATGTTAGGGTTTCCGTAATTAATTTTCATCTATCCCGTACGGCATATCATATGCATGATTAATTGTTTCAGAGCGAATGCAAGTTTATTACAGCGAGCAGGTCATCACACCATCTTGCATTTGGTGGTTTTATCAGTTTTAGACCCTATTGCTTTAGTATTGACCTTGGCTGTTGACAAGGAAATCATCTGGAATACAGAGCATCAATAGTTGCAATTTGACAAATGTCAGTCTAAAACCCACAAGCAAACACTCTTAATTTTCATTTAAGCTTGTTCATTTATTAGCATGAAGATGCCAACTGCAGCAACCGATATGCTAGCACACTACATATAGTTTGCAGTAACTAATAATAGTCAGGGTCAAATTGCTGAATCCTTATGACCCACAGATTAGAGCCATTATCACAGCTTTGCATTAGCCATTGTCACTCAGGCGACTTTTCCATATTCTGAACTCCGAGATTGAATTTTTTATGAGTTGAATCTCTTGTGCATAACAGAAAATTTTCTAAACCTTTTGTTCGAAGAGACCTGTTTCTCCTCATATGGGATGGACCATTTCAAAGCCACGAGATTCTGCAACATCTCTAGTGATGCTTTTATTGTCCGTCCATGTAAAAGAGCATTGAGGATAATTAATGAGCAGGTGTTCTTTGTGTAGTGAGTTCATGCATCCCAATCAGGAGCTTGGCTTGTACAAGATCCTGAAAATTTATTTAGGTGGATTTTATGAGCACCTGCCTCTTCATTCTTATAGGAAGATAGTTTATGCATTCTGAAATTGTTCTTTTAGCACATGTGGACACACTTCAGTTTCTGCTGCTGTCTTGTTGAATAGGGACTGCTAATTTTTTAACCACTTTTGACAGCGGTTATGGCAAATGCATTGTTGCTACATGCAATATTCTAGTTCTTTGAATTGTCAATGTGATTGTTAGACTAAAGTAGTAAGCAGGATCCTTGCTCCATGGTTCATGATTATACCTTCAGTCCAGATTATAATAAGATAAATGATTAATTTCTACACATCATCTTGGATCACTGAAGTAGGGAATCACATATCTTCATTTTGGCATTTCTTTCAAGTCTGGTAACTTTGTCGTGTGCTTTAATGCCATTCGTAATATGAACTTCCCATTGCCCTCTTTGTTCCTTGCCCATTACATCAATAAAAGGAGTAAGAGAACATCTCCGGTAGAGAAATTAGTATAGGTACATGCCGAAGTCAAGAATATTCTCTTCAAACCCTACATAAAATTATCTATATATGTCAAAATATGGTCTGCCATCATTTTGGATGAGAGACAAAGATTCAAGAAACAACAGCATTACTAGATGTAACCTATTAGATACAGTATGCATATCATTCTGTAGGAAATTGGACTAAATGCTTCTTGGCTTGACCTTTTGGTTATCTAGGCATTCACTAAAACAGCTCACATACAGAGGAGATAATATATTTGTTATGTGTCCCAAGGACGTTATTCTAGATTTCCTGCCTCTATTTCCGGAAGGTATGCTATTGGATACAAGGATAGGACCACTGCAGGCAAGCAGACTATAACACATTTTGTAAGCAGAAGAGGAAGCTTTTCTTTGCAAGTTTAGTGATCTCTCAATCAATATGTGTTAATAGTGGGTTTCAAGGGTTCTCCAAATAAGCCAAACAGTAATTTCCTTAACCATACTGCTTCTCGTGCTCCCATGGCGGCTGCCATGTATTCTGCTTCAATTGAGCTTTGAGCAACTGCTGATTGTTTCCTGCTGAACCAAGAAACCATGGCTGACCCAAGACTGAAACAACATCCAGTAGTG
>MU225015.1:759717-786317 GCA_018584345.1 Thuja plicata | reverse complement strand
ATCATAAGCTCAGAATACATATATGTCCAACATAGTCTTGCACCATCATACTTGCACCATGCTATTACTTCGGAATACACATCTATACAACAGTTATCCAGATGCATTCAAAAGCATAATGTTTGACATAAATGATAAAAACAAGGCATGTATTGCTAACATTAATTGCTTATAAGCTAACTAACTAATAGTAGTTCTAATTCAGATTCAGATTTGGGTTGTGGATTCAATAAAAAGGAAAATTGGACTGGATTCATTTTGGGTTTGTCCACACACACTCCACCTTCACTCAATCCAAATTCTCAAAATGTCAATATTTAAAAAAATTAACCATAAACCTTTCCTAAATAAATAAATAATGTATTTATATTTAATATTTTTATAATTAAACTTTATTCCTTCATGAATAAATTAAAAACATATCCTTTAGTGGTTTGAAATTTCAAATATATATAATACTTTTATATGGAAACTGCTCAAGCTCCAAATTCCCATTATATAATAATAAATTAATAATAAGAGCAAATTTCCAAAAATAAAAGATGCAGATCAATTCAAGTAGCTTGGAGTGCATGTACAGTGTACACTGCCCTATACAATATTTTTGACAGGCAAATTCTCACAGCTTAAGCTTTTAACCTGTTAAAACACCCCACCCAAACAATGATCAAAAGAAAAATAAAATACTTGCATCAGCCCTTCATTTCATCTGACATTGTAGCTGAGAATAAAACAAGTTGCTCAACCACCCTCCTAGGGTTTAATAATGTAATGAAAAACTCAGCTAATAATTAAAATAATTTTGAGCTTCCCAAAATCGCTCTCTTCTGATTCCTAAACCAGTTCTACATGTGAATAAATGAATTATGAATCCACATAGAAAGGTGAACCTCAGACAATCACCGAAGTTATCACTACCAAAAAACTTTTCTTCAGATGTTTGCATTTACATTACACGCATCCATCTCTGCAGGCATCATACTACTCTTAGCAGTTTGAGATAGCAGGTGCCTCTGAATATTGCCATGCAGATCTCAAGATCTATGGTCTGACTCTCTGAATTGGAAAGCTAAAATTTCCTGAGCCATGGCCTCTACGGCTGTGCATCTGTGGAATTTAAACAGTCCTAAGATGATGGGTAGCATTGGATAACCCTTAGAGACTTGGCCCATAAAACTCCATTTATTCCATGAGCATAATGATTTAAAAATTCCATATCTGATAAAGGTGACAAGGCATAGTCAATGTCCCTTCCACTCAAACTAAAGTAAAAGCTCCCCACAGAAACCAGTTTCCTATACTTTCAATGTCTTCCTTCAATGCCTTAGGAATCCTAGTCATCTTAGTATCAAAGCTGTATACCAAAGGAAAAAACTAATTGCACATGAAATTTAAATAAGGATGATACTTGTGACCATATAATGAAGCACTATAAACTACATGAACAGCCTTCATAGCAGCATTCCAGTGGTTTAAAAATGTAGTTTCAAAGGGCAGTAGACTGCAAAGAGCATTGATGTAGGAACACATTAAAATTTCCACCCCTTTAAGCAGCATTGAATTTTTTTCCAAATTATATGCAATTATTTCACCCTTCAGAAATTACATGATCATTCAACAGAATATCCCATAACAACCACTCCCTATCGATATGTTTGGTGTTGCAGGCCCCATACAACCTATTTAGTTTAATCAGAGCATCTCTAAACACAGGGACAAAAGTCCTTACCGGATAAGAGAAGTTTGACTCCTTCAGGTCTAGATTCTCTGTCCATCTCTGTTGCATCCTTCCTTGAGGACTTTTTAATAACTGTAATAACTATTTCATGTTAAGTATGAAATTAGTTAAGTGGATTGTGTAGAATTAATTAAGAAGTTATGATTAATATGACCATGTTTTCATTTATGTGGAATGTTTAGTCAATATTATTCACATGGGATTTTATTCATGAATGGATAATGTTTTACGATGCTATAAATGATTTATTGTTTACAAGATTATGAAGATGAAGATGACTAATCCCTCTTTGCCAGCAGATGTAGGAATAGATCAATCTTGTGAATAGGGGAAGAGTATCATCAGAGAAAGAGGGTGTGGACGCAAGGTGAAGGTCAGAAATTCCATCCGAGCAGAAATCCATAACTTAGTATCTAGTCATCATGTCTTGGGTTAGGTTGTTGCCTTGGTCATGTCGAGTGGGTTGTCGTTCTTAACCTAGTTCTTAATAAAAGAATTTACGACTCTTAATTATAGAAGTGCATTGTAATCTTTTTTAGCGATTTAAAGGAGCAAACACGGCAAACTCATCATCTATCTTTGTTCGATTGTATATACATAACATATACGTAAGCATATAAAAATATATGTTTATATAGATAAATGTGTACATGTATGCCAATGCATTAAGTATATGAATGTCATTTACAAAACCATTCATAGACACATGCATATAGTCGTATTCTATAAGTGACCATGTGTATGTATTTATGATGGTTGATCATTTGAGTACATGAAGTGTAAGTTGGCACTAAGTTAATATATATATATATATATATATATATATATATATGTAAGTTGGCACTAAGTTAATAAATATATAAATATATATATGCAACCTTACATATCATGGGCTTCATATTTTATAATTAATCATCCTCTTCAGCTGGGAACGTCTTCTTGGATGGTGTTGTGATGCAATCACACATCGCCCCATTGCAAATGGGCACCCCCAATTTTTTGCTTTTTAGGGTTTTGTTTAGGTGTTTTGTTTCAGTCTCCGGTCTCTTGCCAGTGTGAAGTTTAGGAGTTCATTCCGAGTTTTGGAGTGTCGTCAAAAAGTAAAAGGAAGAAAGCATGATCAAATAAGTATTATGATGACAGAGAGGTGTTCAGAAGGGCCAAGGGAAGAAGATTGGCATTGCTTAAGGAGGTAGATGTCAATACAATGAGGAAAATACAGTGAAGAAATTTCTCAAACCAAGATAAAGTCCGTCTTGAAAAGATGAGAAATTTGTCCAAGGCATGGCAAAATCCTCATCAAGGCATGAAGTCCGCTCAAGAATTCATGAAAATTCCACAATTCTACAAAGTCCTCCCAAGGAAAAACAAGGAAAAATCTTAATCCATGATGAAATCCACTCTAGCAAAGAGGAAGAAAATAGTTCTAAGTGTTGAAAATTCCTCAAATGGCATCAAAGTCTATCATGGAGAGATAAATGTCAAGGTAGAAAATTTGGTTAAGTCAAGGAAATTCCTTGATCTATGATGAAGTTCGCCAAGGCTAGGATGAAAAATTGGCTAAAAGTGTTCACAACCTAGGTGAAGAATGCAGACCAAGAGATGAAATTCGCTATTTGGAATCAAAGAAAAGTTGGAAAATTGTCAAGTCTAAAGCCATTTGAGGTTGAAATCACCAAGTATTCAAAGAAAATTACAAGTTCAAAAGAGGAAAATGTCAAGTTTCAAAGGGAAAATGTTAAGTTTATGCATAGAAAATAAGAGGTATAAGTTTCTAGAGAGAGAAGGTGTGAATTTTGGAGAGCAAGGATTTTTAGAAGGTGAAATCACTAAGGAAGCAATGTTGAAAATTGCCTAAGTATAGGAAATTTCCTCAAAGTTGGACCTAAAAGTGCATTTCCAAGGACGGGACTTGATCATTTCCAAAATTCATAAGGCCATTTCCAGATTAAAGGTAAGATTGGTGAAGTCATTGAAGATTTTCTCAATGTTGTTTTGCAGGTCTGATGCAAAGTGAACAATCAAGGGCAAACAAAAATGAAGGTGATGCTACAACAACCCGAGATTTCCAAAGATCAAGATCAAAGGAAGGAATTCAAATGGTATAAGAAAGATGACATTTACAGATGAGGAAAACAAACACAACTAAGGACTTCATCACCTACAAAGAATTTCAAGAGATGGATGGACAAGGGAAGAATTCAAATACATCTTCCAGATTTCAAAGTTCACACCAGGAAGTCTAAAATCTTGGATCGAAGAACATTCAAAAAGGAGAAAATTCTAAGTTCAAGGAGGTTTAAAGATGATGCAACTTGGGAATATTTTTCCAAATTCCCAAATTCCCAAAATTGAAGAAGAATTGTTCCACACCAAAGAGATAAGCATGTTGAGGTGGCAACCACCTGTCTCCACCAATCAGATTATTTCATGCCTGTAGTGTCTAGATTCATTGAATATGCTACCAAGGAAAGGATGAGTGTTTTGTTATAGAAGAGAGCTCCAACTGAGTTCATTTTTTCATTGGTTCTCACTGGATAATCATTGTAAACCCGAATTAGGGTATAGTTGTTTAAATCTTGGCTGTCAATCTTCAATTGATCTGGGCCCTTCATTTTTTTTTGAACTCCTATATAAACCCCTCTCATTTCATTTGTAAAGAGAGATTCAAAGAGATTGTTGCATAAACACTTCTTAAGTAAATTCGTTGTTCAATTGTTGGTGAATTTAATATCTTTTGCAAGTTGCATGGTTTCTTGTCTCTCACTTAGAGTAGATTTTATTTTCAATTTGTTAAATTGAATGAAGGATTTGATGGGAATGTTTATTGTGGAATCAATACATTCATACTTTTGATAGTTGGATATTTTCAACTATTGCGCAAAGTTAGTCTGAACTTGCGATAGAAAAATTAACTTCCATTACTGTATTCATTATTCGAATGTTGGTGAATATCTGTGATGTGAAAATACTTAGAACACCTTAGAAGATTGCACCATTCTTGTGGAGTTTTTGAATTTGGCGAAACAAGGATAGGTTTCAGATTCCACTTTTCCAGTCTTGTCTCCAAAATTCATAGGATTAGTTTAAAGTTAGAATTATCTTCTCAAACCCTCCTCTTTTGCACTTTGTTTTAGAAATCTTCGTAAGTGTTAAGCCCAAAAAATCTAAACAAAAAAGAAAGGAAATCCAAAAGTTGAATGATAAAATCTTGAATAACCACGTAAGTCCCCTTGGAGGTTTTCAGCAATCATCCTACCACGAGAGTCTATCTTAAACAACAAAAACCACGTGCATTTGGAGCCTTGGAGTTGTCTTTGTGATCACACAGTTCATCTGTTAAGCACATTGAAGATTTTGTTCAACAGAGGATAGACTACCCCTGGTATCTTATTATGTGTTGTCTATGTCATAAAATACACACCAACCGGTGGCAACGTTACTCATCTTGCCACCCAAAATCAAGGAGTTACTTTCCTTGTTGCTCGATCATTCCTTGATTATCGCTCATTGGCTCATTTGGGGGTTATGATCATTCATTCATTTCTTTCATGCGAAGAGGAGGTAGCACTCTACATTTTCTTCATACTTTGGAAACACAACAAAATCAAGAATCAATATAGTTCAAGCATATAGCTCTCATCCGAAGTCATTATACCAGCATTAAAGGAGTCTACGACAGAGTTATCGCCTGCAAGAATCACCAGGCATGTACTCGTCTATGATTTCTATTTTGTCTGTACCAGGCATGTACCAGGCAGGTATCTTATTCTGTGTTGTCTGTGTCATAAAACACACACTAACAGGTGGCAACGTAACTCTTCTTGCCACCCAAAATCAAGGAGTTACTTTCCTTGTTGCTCGATCATTCCTTGATTATTGCTCATAGGCTCATCCCAAGGTTATGATCATTCATTCATTACTTTCATGCGAAGGGAGGTAGCACTCTACATTTCCTTCATAATTTGGAAACAAAACAAAATCAAGAATCAATATAGTTCAAGCATATAGCTCTCATCCAAAGTCATTATACCAGCATTAAAGGAGTCTAGGACAGAGTTATCGCCTGCAAGAATCACCAGGCATGTACTCGTCTATGATTTCTATTTATTTTTACATATTGTACAGTCAACCTTATTATTGTTCTCCATTCTCATTGACACCATCGATTTAGAAAAGATAACAGTAAATTTAATATTGTTGTGAGTCATTGTTGCATTTAACATGCTACTTGATTCAATCGATCTTGGAAATGAATCATAAATTCATACTGCTTAATGACATAAGGAATTAGACATAGTAGCAGTTTCTCTGAGACTCCATTGCATGACTGTTAGCTGTGTATAACAGTAAATTAGTATTAAGCTCAACTGATTGAAGCATTTTAGCTATACCACCCCATTCTCATTGTAATCAATGTATCAGGACCATGCTCGTGATGTAAATCCTTTTCAAATTAAATTGTTGTGCATCTGCATTCAGGTGTAGAATTGTTCAATGATTCATATCTTATCAAAGAGAACTCATGCTCTGTTTTCAAAACAATGCATTGATCTGCAACTACTGAACAATCCTATTATTTTCAAGCTTTACAAACCAAGGAATTTATCCCCTGTTGAAGTATAAAAATATCACTATTTCCACAAGAGGAAGAACCCTCATCACCGCAACAAGAGAGAAATATTTATAACAGTTTACTTTTGCATCTCACTGTTGATTGATAGTCAAGTATCAATTTGAAACTGAGCTCTTGTTGTAACTGAATTTAAGAACCAAGGTTGGGATATGTAGAGAACCCTTTTCTTTTACTGCAACTATAAACTACCCTTAGGTCTAGGTAAACAAGGTACTGAAATTAAGGTGGATTGGATTGTTTAGTCTCCTTACTAAAGGGATGTTGTTTCACAGCTAGGTTTAGAAAGTTAACTAATCCAAACCATTAATGAATTAGAAATCAGGGTAAGTCATGATCAACCTAGAGGTTAGGTATATGATCACATGGCCTTGGATTGTTAGCCAACATATTTTCCAATCAAGAGGATGAGTCCTTAAGGTCACGGAGACAAAATTAAGGAAGTCAAAGGACTCCTATACGAGTTTGGTGGTGACAATGACAGCATGAAGTACAGTGCTTGCACCTTTAAAACCTTGACCAAGGTGGTACTATACTAGGGGTAGTAACCATTAATCACTAGAACCAAAAGGACAATGTCTAGCTAGGAAGGTCATTCCCCATAGGCGAAGATGTCTATAGATTGACTCGCTATAACAATTGTAGGTTCTACACCACGTTTTGGATGGCATGAAATATTGAATCTTGTGCCTGCATTCTCTCGTGTAGGGTTGAGCCACTTCTGTGAGGAAGTTGTGCAGGAGACCATTTAGGTCAAGATTGTAAGATCAATGGTTGGGAGGTAAAATCTCTAATGATACACTTTCCCCCTGAAGAGATTCGGGAGCTGGAAGTAAAGACAAACAAGATTGAACCAACAAGCTTATCAAGTTCTATGGTTTATGTTTGTTAACTATTTCAGTTAATGATTTATTTTAATTGCCATTAAAGAAATGGAAAATTGTTAGTTAGATTCCTTTTCATGTGAAGTTAGTTATTCTAAAGAAATTGTATATTTTCCTTTCAGTTAATAAACTAACTTTCAGGGTCAAGGATGTTGGTTCCTCCATTTCTTTCCTCATATTAACCTAAGAATTAGTCTTCTATCAATGATTTTGAAAAATCTGAGGGGAGATGATGACTTTGTGCGCACGGTTTGATCCGAGCTAGGGCTTGCATGCCCTAGCTCTTTGTTTTGCTGGTTCGCGGGTGGTATTGATCAGCGAGAGCTTCTGTTTCGATCTACAGGGGGCATGCTTTTGTGTGGAGCCCATGGGTGGGCTTGGTTGCAGGCATGGGGGTGTTGAGGCGGCTCGAGGGTGCAGGCCCAGCGCCTTTCTTATGCCCAGCGCCTTTCTTATATTTTTCTGCGGCGAGGGTTCGATTTCTGCTAGGATTTTTTGCGTGTGAGTTGTAGTGGGGAAAGGGCTTTGGCGGATAGGGCTTTAACGGAAGGAGGTTGGGGTTTGTGGTGTAAAGAAGCTTCCATGGGTCATCTTGGAGCCTCTTCGGGTCTAGTAAGAGCTGAGGCTATGGATGCTTTTGATCCATCAATTTCTTTGCATGCGAATGTTAAAGATTCAGCTAGGAGATTTGATGAAGGTGATGCCTCTTCAAATAGTGTTCCAAAAATCAAGAAAGTGAATGGATGTTTGGAAAGACGCCAAGAGCATTCGGTCCTAGTTATCCAACCAAAATCTGTTGTAGAGGATATTGCTTATTGGAGCGGGCATGCTCTTAACTGCAAATTTTTGGGGCTTTGCCTTTCTCTACCAATTCTAGAATCGTGGGCGCGAAAGGTCTGGAATCCTGAAGGAGACATGGATATAATATGAGCATCCAACAACTATTTTTTGGTTATCTTCTCATGCATGGCGGACTGACTTAAAGCTTTTGAAGGAGGCCAATATTTCTTTAACCAAGTTCTTGGCATGCGGGCTTCAACTCAGCTGAGGAGCTTCCCTCGTGAGTTCCTGATTGGATTCGACTACCAAGACTCCCCTTAGAGTTTTGGCGAGACGATATTTTTCATTCCATTAGTCTTCTACTCGACAAACTTGTTGACCTTGCAACTCAGACTCAAGATAGAAAGGCAATCTCTGATGCTCTCGTATCTATGTTGAAGTTGATTTAAATAGCCCATTACCAAATTCTATGGAAAAATGTCTTGGATACTCTTCTTGGATTCAACAATTGGATTTTAAAACACTACCATTTAGGTGTAGAATTTGTCATGAGTATGGGTATCTACGAAGGAAATGCCCTAGATCCAAATCATTTGCTCCAGTTAATGTCCCTGCTAGTTCAGCTCCCAGAGTGGACAAAGGGAAAGCTCCTATATCTGATGGTACTGCAGATAAAGATGGTTTCATTCCTATCAAAACTCGTAATAAGGGAAAAGGTCAAAAGAGAACTTGGATGGATAGACAAAATCATGGGGTCTCTAATTGGTTTGAAGCTTTAGATAACTGGTTCAGGAGGAGGGAATTCCAGTTGAATTATCTCCGGGTGCTAAACTTTTGGGAGTGGCATTGGAGGAGGAAAATGGAAACAATTAGTAGAATGCAGCCATAATGGATGAGAGAGATGGGCAGATGGATACAGATCTTCCTTTGATATCTTCTGTGGTGGTAGAGCCTAGTGAAACCCTAGTCTCGAAAGATGTCGTTAATAAAGTGACATCAACTTCTCCTTCACTGAAGGGATCTTTAGAGTCTGCAAAGAGTAACAAGATTGTTCCTGTCTTAGGCCTACAACAAAAGCCCCTTAAAAAAGGGTCTATGGAGAAATCTTTGAAGAGTGGACAGAAGATAGACTAGGAGAAGGTGAAGATTATTAGGGATACTTTGGTTGAGTCTAGGTCTATGAAACCCATTGATTCCCACTCCTCCCATCCTCAAACATGATTGTCTTATCATGGAATGTAAGGGGGTTGAACAACATCCGCAAACAGAAGATTGTTCAGGATTTAATTTTTCTCATTCTCCTGACATTGTTTTCATTCAGGAGACTAAATTGTTAGTGGAGGAAATGGAAAGTAGAGTTTCTAGGATTTGGCCGCGTAGAGCTTGTCAGTATGTTGGGGCTCATGGTAGTTCAGGGGGAGTGGCTTGCTTATGGGACCCAAGAAAGATTGTCCCTCAATGGTGGATTATAGGTCGCTCGAGAAATGATTGGAATTTTGGATTTAATGCAAAAAATCAATTAAATATTAAATTTCATATTTAATATTTAATGAATAAAATAAAAAGCGAGGAAGAGTTTTAAAAATTAAAGATTAATTAAATATTGGTTTTTGTCTATATTTAATTAATAAATAAAAAGCGATAAGCTAATCATAAAAATTTGGAAGATTAAAAATGGAATTAAATCGCTTTTTAAATTAGTATTGGTGGAAAATTAAATATTGAGATTTATTATTCCAATATTTAAAATCAGAAAATCAAACATTGGATCAAATAGTAAAAACTTCTTCATGAAGTAAAAACAACTCAAATTGGCAAGTTTCTCAAAAACAGAGAAAAACAGAGACAAGTGGCATTTCTTGGAGGAGAATCTTCGTCTGGATTAGCAGCTTCCTAAATTTAGTCTGCAGCTTTTAAAGCATCTTTTCAAGGTTTCAGTCTATATATGAGAAGCCTCTCTCATTTCATTATCACACGAAGTTCAAGAAAACGAGTTGAAGATATTTTTTTTAGGAATCGAGAAGATTCGAGCGAAGCAAAATTTACTGAGAGAAAATTTCGGCAAAGAGGGAAATTCATTGTTTTCATAAGGCGTGAGGGTTTTGAAATCCATTCAAAGAAGTAATTTTCTACAGTAAGTTTGAAAGTTTGTAAAAAAGGCCTAACTTCTTGAAGGAGAGAAAATCCAATTTTGAAGGAAAAATGGAGATTTTGACAGGTTTTCAGAATTTGGTCTACTTTTTCTTGCACAATTCTTATGTTTATTTTGTTTTTTGTTTCGCAGGAATGGCAGAGCCTAGAGGAACGAGCATGACAAGGAAGCAGCTGATAAAGAATGAGCAGAGAAGCTTTTATCCAAAATCCAAGATTGTTTCAAAGTGGGCGGAAATTGGAGATACCAACCTCGGATGCCTGGACATGAATGGGTTTCACCGAAGAATGTTTGGATACAAAGATCACCAGCCGACACACTTGGCCACCCGAATTGTGAACAGTGGGATTGTAGTTGCAGCTGGCTTTCTTCCAGCTTTTCAACATTCTGAGCTGATCGTGGAATGCGCCAAGCACTTCAATTCAGAAGACAGAACGATTAAAGATGCAGACGGAAACATCATTGCAGACCTTTCTCCACCAACGATTATTGAAGCATTTGAAATCCCTTCTTCCAGGAGGTTGGTGTTGAAGACAAAGGAACAAGCACACAGGGTTTTCACTGCTGGAATTCAGTATTGTGAAAACATCATAAATGACAAATGGCTGAAAAAGAATAGATCCCATCACTCCAAATTGCCGAAGGAGCTTGTATGGCTGGAATTTCACGGAGAATACAGCGACTTAATCATGTTGCTGAGCAGGATTTTTGGCATGCCACAATCTTATCTGTTCGAATCCTGAATGTGGTACTTTGTCGAGCAGGTATTGGAAGAGCATAATCATATGGATTGGGTTGGATTGATCAATAAAAACCTGAGTGAGCAGTTCGTGAACCTGGAGCAATCACATAAATTTTATATGAGCTCTTATGTCATATACATGTTGGCATGGAATACGAGGTATGAGGGATTGCGATGTAAAGGGGCAATCGGGAGTGGCACTTTACGTTTGAAAGTACACGAGTGTTACCCTCAGTTACATTTGCAGGCCACAGATGATTATGTCTGAGTCAATGATGCCTTCACAATACAAATTGTGAGGACTTTGCAGAAAGATTGCACATGAGATTATCTGACGGAGCACTGACGCTAGTGGAGGAATACGGAGCCTGGTTTATTCAGTTTCCCACTTTCTCCAATATCAGAGTGCAGGGATTCTCAACATAACCATACAAGCTTCCAAGATATCCTACAAACAAGATGGTTCTGCTAGAACTCACTCGGCAGCTAACAATATATGACAAAACTCAGAAAGGGAAGAAGAAGTTGGGGCTGGATTTCCCGATTTTCATAGGAGAAGATAAAGCTGAAATGTGCCCATGCCTAAAGGTAGCCGAAAGATCCCAGGATAAGTTGCACTTCTTCCATTTGTTGTTCTATTTAGGAAGGCCAGATTTTGATCCTTATAACAAAATCAAATCGACGACAGGTGCAAGGTATCAACACAGGATGAAAATGAGATTAGGAAAAAGATGCATTCCAGATTGCCCTTGAACATCATCAAAACTTGCAAAATATTTCACGTACCCGATCAGATGGAGGAAGATTCAAATGTGCTTCAGAAAGGGTATAATCCAGAAAAGGAAAAATTTACTCATCCCTATGACTGGCAAAGGAAGGAGATCACATATATTGATGCATTGTCAAAACCAGTCTTGGACTTCACAAAGTGGTGGGTTGAACGAACATTTCACAAAATGACTGCACCAAAGGAAGACCGGACATACAAGTTGTTGGGACATCAACCACTGCGGGACGAAAGACCAAAGCAAGCTTCAGGAGGAAGGATAAAAGGAGAGATTCTGTCAGGAAGTGCAGAACACAGAAGGGAAAAGGGTGTTACTCAGGAAACACACGAAAAGGAGGTTGGATCTTCATGTTGAAGAACCACAGCAGAAGAGACTGAGATCCGAGGATGTGCCATCCTCACCTAGCCGGACTCCAAGTGTGCAGGAGATAGGCACTTTCGCCAGGCAGGAAGTAGAAACAAGAAGAAGAAGAACAAAGCAAGGAGAGCAACACATGACAAGGCCAGTACAAGATAGATTGAGTATCAATGCCAATGAGGGGTTTGCGCCAAGAAGAAGCAGGGAACAGGATGTTACCACCGAGGAAAGTCTTGGTGTGTATTTTAGAAAGATAACAGAGGAAGAGATTCCTACAGCTGAAGAAGAGATTCCCACCACAAAGACACCAGCTCCGGAAGTGATGGCAGAAAGTCCTGGAGCCGAGGAAATCGATACAAGAGCAGTGCAGAAAGATCAAGGTGTCACCATTCTAGAATGGGTAAAGCAGAGGCTGCAAAGAAGTCAAGAGAAGGAGGTTCATCTGGCAGTCGAATTGTAGGAAATCATGAATCGAGTCAACCAATCGCAGGAGAAAGGGAAAGCTAAGAAGTTTGCAAAGATTGTCAGAGGGGAATCTGGATCCAGAACCCTTCAACTTGCAACATCTGTCGTGGACAAGGCAAAAGATCAAATCACTCCGGATGAATACCATGTAACAGAGTTTGATCTTGGTCATGCTTCTCGAGCATAGGTCATGGAGGAATTTGATGATTCCACACAAGCAGTCAAGGACAAGATGAGGAGATTAGAAGATAAATGCCAGAGGTAGAAGGGAGAAATTAAAGCATTGTGCGACTACATCAACAGCCTACCTCATCCAGTGAGGGAAGAAGGTCCATCTTTTGTTCCTGCACCGGTTATTCCAACTGAGTCAGTAGTGAGTATAGATAGAATCAAGCGAATGGATCAGGGAGCAGAAGTTTGGATCGAGGGCATCCAGAATGAGGCCTACAAGCATGTTGAAGACTTGGTGCGAGTTTATGACAAGGCACTAGCCATTCTTTCCCGGATTCAGTGCATGGAGGAATCATGGGAGGATGAGCATATTTATCAGGATGAGATGATTGCAGAATTACAAGAATTGATGGAGACACCCAGATAGGTACTAATTGACGATGGGGTCATTAAGGAAGGAGCATATGATTTCACCCGATGGTATGGCACAGTGCTCATGGCAAAGGAAATATTTGGACATTTTGTCAAAGAATCCACTCGATTGAGGGAAATAGTTGAGAATATCAAGCAGGAGGTCTCCAACACTGTTGCATCAGTGGTGTCACAAAGGTTGTATGAAAATGAGATAACTATAAGCAACCTGAAGAGTAAATTGGAGGAATTCTTTAGATTGAATTTCTTCACCACGGATGACTTCGAGAACTTCTCCACTTTCTCGAATGACATGCATACTGCTCAGGATTTATTGCCAAAATAGGAGAACAGCTTGAGAAAATCTAAGTGAGCTATGGTAGCTTTGGAATTCAAGCAAGAATCAACACCGAGTGTCAGCGTGGATGAATTTGAAGCGGTTTTGGGAAGATTCTAGGCATTCAAGCAGAGAGGTCAAAAGTAGACTTCTTGGTAGAGATGCATTTAATGCATAGTGGGCACGCTTAATGGTCATTTATTGCACCCCACTTTCCTTCTAAGCATGCATGCATAATGAGTACTTATTACCCACTATAATAGTGAATTCCTTTTGCATTAATGTAGATTCCTTCTTCTTGCCCTAACCCTAATTAGGGTTGAGGTGGCACAATCTGAGCCATCGGTTATTTTTTTTATTCAGGCCGCCCTTTGTATTCGAGGACCTATATAAAGGCCTCACTTCTCATTTGTAAGGCAGTGGATTTTGAGATTGTTGCTACGAGCTACTGAGAGAATAAAGTTTTCATTGAAGATTTGTGAATACTTGATGTGTTTTAGTGCTTGTTTGGTTTCATAATTCCATCATTTAGTTTAGATTTGTTGGATAAAAGTTAGATGAAGAGTTGTGATTGCAATGGGAAATATGATGGTGTTTTGATGAGTTCATTTGGTTCATACTTTTGACGTTTTACTGATTGTAAATTGTTGTGCAAAGTTTAGATTTGTTGGATAAAAGTTAGATGAAGTGTTGTGATTGCAATGGAAAATATGATGGTGTTTTGATGAGTTCATTTGGTTCATACTTTTGAGGGTTTACTGATTGTAAATCGTTGTGCAAAGTTAGCTTGAACCCCATTCCTGCAAATGCTTAACTTCTGTCATTCACGTACATTGTTCTGCATGATGGTGTTCGTGGTGGTATGAAAATCTTTTGCATAACCCTTGAAGATTGCACTGGTTCTCGTGTAGTTGTAGTATAACTTGGCGAAGTGAAACCTAGTTATTAGGAATTTGTCCACCAAAGTACTGACCATTGCTATCACTACCCTTAGGAGTAGATTAAAATTCCTAAACCCTTAAACCCCCCTTTTATTTCTGCATATCTCGTGAAAATCCAAAAAAAGAAGAGCTTAATTGCAAATGTTTTGGTAGTTCCCGTGTTCATCATGATTTAAAATCATTCCAAGACTGAAAACGTAAGGCCCCTTGTGATCATCAACAAATCACATTTACCACCGAGCTTATCCACGGTCAAGACCTGACACAGAAGGAACCTTGGAGTGAGCTATATGATCTTCTCGCAATCTTAGAGTGTACGGAACTTTGATCAAGAGAGGATAAGATACCTCGGTGTTTTGTTCTACTGTCTGGTGACTCATAAAACACACATCAACACAACTCACTGCCCATTCAGAATACATAGATCTTGCACTCTGAATCCCATTAGGTGGACATGGCACCATCCCTTTTGCATAATTCTATTGGGATATAACTCATATCATTTGTTCTCAACGCCCCTTTATGCCAAATCATACATAGCCACAGGATAAAGATTAAAGATGAGGTATACGCCAAATCAAACATAGTCATGCTAGATTAGGCACAAGTTTGTTGCTCAATCCATCTAGGTCTTTCATTATCCATATAATGGCCTTATGCCTCAGTTACAATGTGCATTAAAAACAATGTCAATAATAATAACACAAGCCATGCACAAAATTTACAAAAAATGTCCAATCAAAATCATCATAACATACTGTATAGGATAACCCTTCATCTAACTCTAGCTCTCATTTGCCATATTATTTCAGTTTGAGCTAGTAAATCAAAGACAAACAAGAGGGTTCAAACTGTACCATTAAAAAGACCAAAGAGGCCCCCAATAAAGATAGGAGTTACACATAATAAAGCAAAAGCATGGCATACACAATGGCTGATGAGAACAACCAAGCAACCACATTAACGGAAAAATGGAGGGTACTTAACTTGGGGGGTTCAAAGATATCAAAGGAAATACAAAAGGTAGGGAATTAAAATTGCTAGCAATCTAGGATGGCAGAGGCAGTCTATAACTCTTTTTTTCATGTTTTAAATTTGGAAGTATTATATGACTGTGGGCAAAAGAATAAACTATAAAGAGCAAATCCCCTTGCATTGACTCCCAATTCTTGTTGCGGCATGTTGCTTAAAAATTTTAGTCAATACTTGCATCAAATGTGCTCACGTACCTTATCTTGCCACCAGTAAGTTGACTCAATACCTGCACACAAAGCAAGGAGAATCTTATAAATGTTAAGATTTGTATTATAATTCAATTTCATTGCTCACACAGAAACGGATATGCTGATGTGAAATCACGAGAAAATAAATGTTTTGTTTTTAAAGGTGTTTGTTGCAAGCAACATGAAAAAGTAGTCTCAATATATCATATTCAAAGACATCCACCAGCTGCTTTACAGATGGACAGAAAAGGAAACATATTAAAGGGAAACTGGCATTAATATCTGTGTCTACATAGCAAAATATATGAAATGCCAGATGGTTTCCCAATCTCAAATTTATTTTGTTAAACCAGAAACAATAAAGCACCCTTAAGATCCAATTTGAATAAAACTTAGAATTTGTGAACATTATATCAAAGATGGTTCTAAATTAGTCAAACTTGGAAGTGTAATCTTAATAGACAAATCTAAGATGATGTCTGTGATATTCAATAGCATAAGACAAGCCAAGGATGCAATTCCTTCCCAACATAGAAATTCCCTGATCCTTTAGTAGATTCTCTTAATAGAATATTATGCAAGACGAACTTGAACTTTAAACTCCTATACCACTCTATCATCCTGATGATAGGTCATGGACTGTGATCTGAAAAGTTGAATGTAAAATTAAAATAACTCTCACACAGTCTAATCCAGAAACAACAGCGATCAAAAGTCAGAGAGTTTAGCAAGACTGTCAATGAAAATAAAATGAGACATTTCAGCAAAGAAGCTGCTAACCAAAACCAAAATACTTCTTTTAAAAACATATTTAAAAAAAAAGATTTGGTCTTTATACCAGGGACTTGATTGACGCAACCAGCAAGCTTTGCCTCAATTATGCTTCGAGCCAGCTTCCTACCTGTATATATGCAAGCAAATACATTTCACACAGCTTGCTAGAATAATCATTGTACCTCTGAAATTGACTCTGCATAAAAACACCTTAGAGCATGAATATACTAAGTGTCCCAGTTCTGTATAGTAGCTTGGATATTTCTAGAATCTGACAGCATATTATGTAAAGCTAACAACTGCCCCACATGCAAAGGAATGAGATCACAATCCCATCATGAGATCCCTTCAATTCAAGGACTGAAATGCAAATTTTGTCTCCAGCTGTGCATATCTAGCTTTTAATTTTTCAGCAACTGCAATGGCCAGGAAATCAAACTGAAATCCAACTTTTTATTTTCTTAAATGGCAAAAAGGAAAAGATGAAAGTCCAGTGTAACACGTACAAGATGGAAAACCTTAGCATTGCGAATTCCACTAAAATGCATTTCATGATATGTGTAAAATGTCAATCCACTCATTCAAGAAATGCCCTTATAATTTAACAAGGAAAGAAGCACAGATGTGACACATTAAAGAAAAACATCACCAGCTGTTACAAAAATCATAATAGGGAAAACAGCAGATGCCAGAATCCACTGGGTAGCAGAAGAGCTCACACTATTGTAAGGTGCATCATGGAATGGATAAAGTGTAGTGACTGAGAATATATAGGTTCTCCAACAGTCAAGAAAACAATTAGAAATTGCTATGTTAATGGTGCTGACCAGGTGCCATGTTGACAATAATTGCCTGGGGTATAGAGATACTAATGGCAAGTTGGTCCAAATAAAAGAGGCAGCCACAATAATTTAAGTGCAAGTGAAACAGGACAATCTCTGATCCTGTGATAGAGGGAAAAAAAGACGGAGGCAAACTAAGAATTTAAACAGAGCAATAGCAAGCTCTCATTTAAACAGGTTGAAAACAAGGGAAGTGTTGCAAGTGCTTGTGCTGATCTAGACGACTAGCATATTGCAAGTATTCCAGAATTTTCGTGTACTGGGAAATATGCCCTGTCCCTTGAAATCTAATTTTAGGGTGCCAAACAGATGGTGGATCTGAAAGCCTTTATGATCAAAGGTGATAAACTACCATTCCGCACAAAATTAAGTTTTAACAAATATGATGGTAGATGAAGTGCGAAGCATGAATAAACTTCCAACAAGCCCTCAGAACAATTGGGAAAGCCCAGACTCTGCTCACTAACAATTAGTTGCAAGAAGTGGATCAAGATTCAAATATGGCATTGTACCTCTAGGTGCGTTTGCACTAAAGAAGGCAATAGTTTTTGCACCGAAGCAATTATTATAAAGCTCATAATCAATTCTTTTGTGTAGAATAGTAGATGAATCCATGATTAGGCAAGAATTGTTAGGGTCTATCAAGGCTAATCACAATTGAGGAGAATTTGTTACCCTTCGACTGTAGAATCGAGAAGTTTGTAACAGAAAAAAAACCCATAGAATCATTTATGAGGCAGCTCTTCATATTCTAATCATGAGGCCTATAGTATTGGGGGAATCAATCAGCCACTAGACATGTTTGACATGGAAGAATGATCAGCAGATGAGATCAAGTCAGACAGCATGCTGTTATATTGGCAACTCATACATTATTAATTTATTAAATATTTTCAGCCTCCTGGCTTTTCTTTGAGAATCGAGATGATCAACAAGGATATGCAAGGAAAAACACTAAAAACAATATGGATCCAGAAGTCACTTCCACAAACATTTTGCTTCCAATATTGAAACTGCAAGCTTTGGAACTATGACTACTTTTTGTATTTCACCATGTTTTAAGTACAGATATAGAATAGTCAATGCATACATGAACAAGAGCTTTTCGATCATGAGAAGATTATATAAGGACCATAAGACTCAAGCTAATATGGATTTTGAAAATAACTCCACAAATGAATGTAGGGGATGTCCAGGACACTGTTATGAAAACTCAAAATATTCACGAGAACAAAGACTTGTTTGCATCAATATACCTAAGGGCTGTTTGAAGAAGATTTGTTCACGAAGAATCTCACTTATGCTCTGAAATGAATTAATTAACAAAGGCATTTCAAGAAGACTTGGTATTAAGCAGAAAAGCTACCAGGAGAGATTGACAAACCAATTGTTTCTACAGCCAGTATAATCAAATGGGCATTCTCCACCATAAAAATCTTGAAGGAGACAATGTAGATGCATAACAGTGTAGATTTCCACAGTTCAAATGCAGCGACTATCAAAATTCAATTTCTGATGCCCTTGCCAACTCAATCCTGGAGAATATTGTGGTGCATGAAATCTACTATTCTAGGCTGGGATTTTTGGCTTTGACTAGATAGGTGAAGCTTTTGAAATCAGGCAGAAGACTACCTTCACGGTGGAGAACATAAGTTATACACATAATTGGTACCATTTGGATTCTGCAACAATCCAGCCCTGTTTCTGAAAATAGTCTTACATGTCTTAGACAGAATGACCATATAAAAATTCCAAAAGTATTTCTGGATGACTAAACTGTTTAGAGACCCAAGTCTTGGTGGCCTTGGCAGAATATATTAAATTATACAGACAAGCTAAATTGCTCTTGGAACATATGAAAGTTGTATCATGCTATTGAACCAAGCAGCATTGAAGATTGACCTAGAAAATGTTGTTTTTTGGAAGATACAAGATACTATAGGCAATTCATCAAGAATTTACCTAAGTTTCACGCATCCTGCATCCCTTGATCTGAAAGGGTTTTTGATTTTTCCAATCTTTAAACATAAAAGAATTAGAAAACATTTGATGAACTGAAGGTCAGGCGAATTACTGCATCCGTCTTCATGTATCAGTAATACTCAAGGACATATGAACTACCAAAAGCTAACAAGAAGATTATCATTTCAGTGATTCAAAAGTGCTGTGTAATCAGACATCTATACCACGAGGACTCAGTCACTGACTGCCAAAAATGCTATTTACTTGAAATATGACTTATTAAGCAATTGCTACCTCCTTCTAACTCATGTATGACCAAGAAGCAGGAGTTGTGCTAGAGATTTTGGTACACCAACTCAGAATGCAGTTGAAATTACACAAGCAAATACTATTGAACTTGAATATATTGGATTAGAGGAAAATCACTCATGTATGAATGAACTAATGCGAGCATGGCATAACTGCTGGAACAAAAAGAGTATGAAAAAATTTCAGTTAAAAGTAGGTGCATAAGTGTTGAAGTATAGTGGTTGAGAAAAGACTGGTGCAAATTCAAAATGTTGTTGCTTGGACCATTTAAAAATTTGTAAGGTTCTAGTCTGTAAATGATGGCACAGTGAAATTAGAGAATAGTGACGAAATATCATGCAAGGATTTGATTAATGGCTAAACTATGAAGTTTTAATAATTTTATAGAGTAGGAACGTACCAAATTCAGTCACTAATGTACTTTCTAGAGAAAAGTGAAAACCAGGGCCCATACTGGCAAGATATACGTCATGGAATAAAGAAGTTCATAATAAGGCATGTACGGAGGGTCACAATGTATTTTTTTAAAGGAACAAGTGATTTTCCTAAGTGAAGGGCTCAATTAAATAAGATGCTAAAAGTAATTTAGGTAGTGAGAAAAACTAAATTCATGTTTAAAACTTATAAACGTCACATAGAGATCATATAACTTCACAAACATATCTATTTGTGAATCAGTAAATTGAGAACCAGAAACCCTGTAGAAAAAAAATGGTGATCCTAGGGAAAACAATCTTGAAGGACACCAGGAAACAATAGATTGACATATAGAGTTCTTAGTGTGCAATACTGTGGGCAAGTGTCTCAAATCAAAGAGGGAACTTTTTGACAAATCTCAGCCCTTAACAAATGTATTGTATGACAATGTGAATGTTAGAGCTGTCAAGCAGCCTCTAGGCAGCTGTTAGAACCCATACGTGGATTTAGATGCCACATCCTTAACACCCTTGACTGTATGATCTGCCCAGAAACTGAGGAAAGTACAGAACTTAAGGAATCCATGCAACAAGGGAATAAAAACAAATTTTCAATTAAGTAGAATTTTACAGTGAGCTGATGTTAACAGGTGTACAATGGAAATTGCAGAAAAAACGAGCTTGAGGTGAAAAAAGAGTGACTACCAAAAAGCTTACATGGTTAATTTATTGTAACATCAGATTTATGTTTACTGCCAGAGTGACATTAGAGAGCTGTATTGATTGTTCTGCAACCTATCAAAGTTAAATTTGTCATATTTTTTAAGGTTTCATGTCCCTACAGAACATGTGCAAAGAGCAGGGGAAGAACCATGTAGTATACAATTCAGGCCATACAACAGGGCTGACATCATCAGCAGCTGTCCACTAACCATCCACACAAACTAGTGACTTAGTTGAAGATATATTTCGTTATTACCAGGAGATGAAATGGGTACTGGTAAGCCATTTTGCAAAAAATAAAGACAATGATTTAAACTTAAAGAAATTAGCATTTTAAAGTATTGAAATAGATGTCAAGAAAAGCAAAGATCAATTATATCGATATTAAATAATCATCATCATGGTATATATAAAGTTAAATCATAATAACATGGACACAACAGAAAAAGACAGGTACAAGGGTCCCCTTGGAGATGATCATATTTTCAATTAACTAATAAAAATTTTAATGCATGTACACATGTTAATATTGTTATTGTTTCTCTTCGTAATATTATAGTATTACCTCTTTGGTAAATTGATAAGAAATTTTCTGCTACAACAGAAAACTTGTAAACTTATATGCAAAAAATAGAAAATTACGAGTCTTCCTAACAATGGATTTCTTTCACTTTTTAAGCTTTTGTCAACCACAGATCAGCACTTTAAGAAAATCCAGTGTCATTTTAACTTATATGATATTTTTAAGAAACCTCTACAAGAAGTTTTACAATTTCTGAGGGATGCTTCTAGGAGAGGATTAGGGGTGCAAAGCAACTTCATCTGAAGCCTCCCAATGTTGGGAGACATCCCCACATAAGTCTTCAACACACAGACACGTTTCCAATACAAAACAAGACTATTATCTAATTTAGTCTTCCCCCTCCCCTCTTTACTATTTCTTCCTTTCCTTGTGTTGTTAGCACATTACTTTTTCTTTTTTTCTTTTTTTCTTTTTAATTCTTATTAACCTTTTATCTTCTTTATTTTACCCCCATATTTATTAGTAATTCCTTTTTATTTCATTGACTTTTCCATCCATTCATCTATTTAAACTTCCTTTCTATCTTTAATTTTTTTTTTTTTCAAATTCTCTTTCTTTTCTATCTCCGCTTGGTTTTTAATTTCTTCTTTTCGTCCTATTGTTTTTTCTTGTTTTCTTTATATTTAGTCTTTTTCTTTCTTCTTAAACTAGCCCTTTAGTTTTCTTATTTCTCTCTCTTTCTCTTTCTTTATCTCATTTCTTTTTTATCTCAAGTTGATTTCATTTTTTTCTACATTATATTCTTTCCGATTTTTGCAAATTTATTATTTTAATTTCTTTGTTCTTATTTAGTGTTTTGTGTTAATCTCATTTATTTTATTTATTTTTTACTTTTCTCTAATTTTCTTTTTTGTTTCTTGTTTATTCCCCTTCTCAATTCCTGCTCATTTTGTTGTTATTTTTTGTTTTGTATTTTCTAGTCTATAGGTTTCTTTTCATGGTTTCTTATTAAATTTTCTTCCCTTTCTCTTTTGCTTTTTTCTTTTCCTTATTTTTTCATTCTTTTTTACTGTTTTTCTCTTCTATTTTTAGTTACGTTAGTCTTTATTTTATTGAATTATTTCTTTCTTTTCTATCTTCTTTATTAATTTTCAAAAAAGATTGTTCTCTTTCTTCTCAGAAGAAACTTACACTTTAATTACTAAGGCAATGGGCACTGACATACTGAGCAAACTGTTTCATAGACCTCAGAGGATGGACATGCTTACATGGGCAGATGGAACTAAATTTCAGGAGATCACTGTTAAAAAGATCTATGAAATGATGAATCAAAATAATAAAATCCTGTAGAGGGCTAAAAAGGCTTGGACTAATGATTGGACGGACTCTCGTGGCTCTCCATTTTTAACTCCCTATGGCATAATCGTGCTGAACCCAAGAAAGTCCTGTTTTGTTGGCTTTTGTTGCTTAAGAAACTTGCTGTTGATCATGTTTTAACTGATATTGGTTTGTCTCCCAGAATCTGTGACAATTGCCAAGTTCCTGAGACCTTTGAACACCTCTTTTTTGAGTGTCAGTTTGCAAAACCAATTTGATCATTATTTTTTGGCTTTCCAGTGATTTGGAATACTATAGAAATTTTTTCTTGGATGGAAATTCTTGCTGGTTATGTTGAATCCTTTGATGATAATTTGAATTGCTTTTGGTTTGTTTTTACCTGTGAAGTCCTGTCTTTTTTGTGGAAAATGAGGAATGAATAACTTTTTCAGGTAAGGAGACACCTTACTGAGTTTAGAAGTGAACTCACGTTTCTTTTGATAATGTTTCAGGTTTCAGCAATCATTGATGTTCCAAAAGATAAAATCAAGATCATGCTAAAGGAGTGATGCTGCTGTACAAGGCTTATATACAGTCTACCCATTTCTTCCCACATGGAAAGAACAAGCTGAACGAGGAGGAATTGAATCTGCTCAACCAGTACCTCAAGAAGAACATTTCAAAGAAACAAATTGATGAAAGGAACAAAGTGTCTAACTACAGGAATCAGGCTAGATGGGACAGATTAATGATCCTGATATAGAACCACCTTTGGGAGCATATGAATCTATTGCAGCAGACTGTAGCAACAACATATTGGGTCATGGGACTACTATGACCTAGTAGGTACAATACCTTTTAGGCTCTCAAGCTCGATTTATAGTCTGTTCGATTCTTTTGTAATATGTTTTGAAAGATCTTGTTCCATTTTTTAATCATCAGATGACTCTGATACTGGTTGGAGCTACTGCTCCTAATATTGTAAATCTGTTTATACTATCTTTAATATTGAAAAAAAGATTGTTCTCTTTTGTTTGCCCCTTTGTCTTTGGTTTTTAATTCTTGTTGCCTTGGTCTTCGTGTAACCTCCTCCTCTCTCCTTTTTTAGCTTGGTTTCTTGATCTGCAAGTCACCATTTTTTATCTCCTTGAGCTCTCTTTTATCATCCTGATGATCGATCACAAAGTGTGATCCAAAACATTGAAGAAAAAAACTTCAACACAATCTACCCAAAAGAATTTTGCTATAAAACAAGACTAGTTAAACCAATATAATCATCTAGCAGACATCTAGGCAAGTTAGTCGAACCAGTTAGAGATATATTTTCAACCCAAAACAAAACTAGTTAAACCAACATAAAGTGGGAGTTGGAAAGTTATCACAAATAAAAGAATGAGAAGTATGAGACTTTTCATTAATTAGAAAGCTCGTTTAAGATACGCTATAGATTATCTTCTCACTAGATCGCAGGCCCTTTATGAACATAATCGAGGTATGGCAATTGCACATTCCAAACATGGGTGGCATTCAGGCTACAATGATGTCCATTAACACAACAGCAAGATCGTTGAACATCATAAATTATAATGTACAAGTAAATGTATTACATGTTTTGTGGGGTCATATGTACCTTGTTCTTTGTCTGGTACAGTTACAAAAACAGCAACACTAGGCACGGTGCTAGAAGTGTCCGCCATTGCTTGAGAGCAAATGCCTTTTATGTTTGACCAGCAGGTGGAGTTCGACCTGTCCAATGCTCATGCAATTTAACTGGTCAATTTCAAATCATAAATAATGAATAGCAATGAAACATCTATATCTAAATTTAATAGTTAAAATATAAATCCCACATTTTCAAGAACATAGAGAAGTGATGAAGCTTTTGCTTTATTTTCATGCATAGAAAACACCAAAAAAAAAGTCGGGGTGAGAATTCAAACAGACAAGAGTTCAACAAGATTTAACTAGAATTCAAAAATGTTTTACTATGGAAATTAAAGGCTATAGTTTATATATTGTATGTCATGCAGCTAAGGCATTGGACAACAACCAGTAAACCTGTTATGATCATCCCATTCCAGATGTCTGCACATAACTGAGAAAAACACTCATAATCCCCAAATGCTAATAAATATATCAAAAGAAATCTGAAAAACACCAGAAGGGTCTAGTGCCTAAAAGTAAAAAAGACCATATTGTTGTGAAGTCTTTCACACATCGCCCCAATTCTTGGGGACCCCCTGATTTTTTCGATTGAGCTTGGAGACTTAACAGTGTGGCTGGTAAGTTTGTGGGCATTCAAAGGCATCCCAAGGAAGAATTTGGGAAGAAAGTGTTTTTTTTTAGGTGTTTTTGCCCTTGGGGCGGAAATGTCCATCCCCTTGGACATTTCCGCCATGTTGCCTTTGACCAGCACCTTAATGGCTGATCCTTCCCTCAACTTGGAAGTCAAATGGCATATAGGTGAGCTGATAGAATGAAGTTAAGATATCTGCATTTGGATTAAAAGACAAGCTGGGCAATGAAAGGTGAGTTAGGTGTTTTATGGTGATGGCCCTGTCCAAGGTGATGGCGGATTCCGCCACCACCTTGGACACCTTGTCCATCCCACCATGGAATCCCGCCCAGCTATAAGGTCCCCAAACTTAGGCATGTGCTATGAGAATAAAAGAGAATGTGAAGGAGTTAAGATAGTTGTAGAGGGATTGAGGAGATTGTGAATTCATGACATGTGACCATGTCCAAGGTGCTGGCGGATTCCACCAGCCCCTTGGACACCATGTCCATGGTCCCCCTAAATTCCGCCATGCCCTTAGAGCTTGTCTTTTCCCCTATATGGCTGATAGATTGATGCTAGGAGTTGGTGAAGATGTTTTGAGGAGTTAGAAAGATGTTGGAGGGGCAACAAGGTGAAGCTTAACATTTGAATGATTGATGGACATGGCCCTGTCCAAGGTGATGGCGGATTCCGCCACCACCTTGGACACCCTATCCATTCCCCCCCTAATTTCCGCCATGTCTTGGAGGCTTGTTTGTTCTCCTATATGATTGAAAGATGGAGGCTGGTGGCATTTGAAGTGGATTGAAGATGTATCAAGGAGGTTTGAGGGGGTAGTTTTGTGAGTGGACTGTTTGTAATGATCAGCATACACCCTGTCCAAGGTGATGGCGGATTCCTCCGCCACCTTGGACACCTTGTCCATCCACCCTCCAATTTCCGCCATGCTATAATAGATCAAACCCCCCTTCCATTTGGTGGCTATGAGGATGTTGGAAATGTTGGTGATGCCTTGTTTGCTTAGGGAGTGGAAGACTTGGAAATGTTTTACAAATTTGGAATTCTGATTTCACTCTCTGTCCATCACCTCACTGATTTCCGCCACCTGCTAGCCTGGACTGATTTTGGAGTTGAAGTTCGAATGGAGTGTGTGATGGATTGCAAAAGAATGAGTATGTTTGAGGTTGAATTGGAGTGCAAAGAAGTGGCAATGGAGGATGAAATACTAACCAACTAGTGGACTGTTTTGTAATGATCATGATGGCCCTGTCCAAGGTGATGGCGGATTCCGCCACCACCTTGGACACCTTGTCCATCATGCCTCTAAATCCCGCCAGGTCCAAGGGGCTCCCTAGCAAGGCCTTTTGCTAAGTGATGAAATTTGAAGAAAGTTTGAAGTGTTGGAGGGATGAGTTAGCCAAGTGGAGATTGATGGACATGTGACCATGTCCATCATTCATTAGAATCCCGCCATGTATTAAAACTTGAATTTTTCGCCCAGCTGAAACCTTACTAGGTGATGTTAAAGGGGATGGACTTTGAATGGCATGTTATGTTTGCAAAATTGGGATGACTTTGAGTGTTTCATGACTGATAAATTCTGAGATCTTGATGTCCATCCCACCTTCAATTTCCACCCAGCTGAGATTATGGGTGACGCTGAAGGTGTATGAGGGAAGTTCGAATATTGCTTGAGGATGTGAGAAGAAATCCTAAGTGGTGATGAAGATAAAAAAAAGGGATTCGAAAAGTTGTTTAAGGATAGAGTGGGAGATGGCTTCCCCCAAGGGAATTCTTCCCTTGGGCGGAAATGTCCATGCCCATGGACATTTCC
>MU225015.1:728928-755314 GCA_018584345.1 Thuja plicata | reverse complement strand
AGTTGTATGGTGATGTTAGCAAGTGTTTGATAGGGATCTATATACTAGGCCACTAGCATCCTAGCGGCTTGTTAGGAAGCCTTGTGTGGTACTCTAGTCTCATTCCCCTTGAATCATTGCATCTATGGAGGTAGCGCCGCTGGCAAGCTTTCATTAGGTTTGATCCCCGTCCGTTTGCTAATCTTTCCATCCCTTAGGAGTAGTAGTAAAGCAGTGAGTAGCTTAGTAGTGAGAGTTTGATGAGTGAAGTTGGAAGTGATATAAATTAAGGAGATAGAACCGTTGAATATACATTGAAAAGGTAAGTCCCGTCATCATCATAGCAAGACTCCGATGTCCTTGAATGAACAACGTAAGCCCACCGACATGATTACCAGCAAATCACATCATTATAACTGAGTTAGGATCCACAGGTGTAAGGAACCTTGGAGTTTTCTCATGTTCTTCATGAGTAATAACTTTTCAAGAGAGGGTTGAGTGTTTGATATCCTGTATCAAGTGTTTAAATCCTATATGTTATGTAGTGGTACAAAACTCACATCAACACATATGAAACCACTTCCAAAGGTGAGCGTCCTTGGCATTCTGTCACGTCCCCATTTTCGAGTTAGCATCATGGAGAAGACCTCTACCTTATCCCCATTTCCCATTAACTAAACGATTGTGCAAGTGAAATGAATTTAATATCGTTTTAAGTTGAGCCCAATCACTTTATTTTTTGGGAAACTTAAATACTATTATTTTAATAAATTAAAAAAATGCTCTGTAAACACTTAAATAAAAAGGTAATTTTAATATATTTAGAGGGATAATAAAATTGAAAGAAAATAAATGGGGGGACCAGACAAGATGACTATAAAAGGAGCATTTGGTGACCACATGATTCTAACACCATACTTATAGTTGCAATTGGAGGCCCGCTCAAACAATCTGCTACTTTGTTAGAGCCTTTTAAATGGCGAATATTGAGGTGAAATTGTTGAAAATAGGCTGACCATCTTTGGTGTCTATCATCCTGCAACTTTCCTTATGTTTGCAAAAATTGAAGAGGCTTGTGATATGTGTGGATGGCAGTTTCCTTGCCCAAAATATAATGCTTCCATTGCTTACAAGCTTGAACAATGGCATATAGTTCCTTGTCATAGGTGGGATATCTATGCACTATATCAGAAAAAGTCTCACTGTGGTATGCAACTGGATTGCATGAGCACTGCTCCTAGAGCATACTCTGATGCATCAGTTTGTATTTCAAATGACTGTTGTAAATCAGGAAGAGATAAAACTTGTGCAGAACATAACCTTTGTTTTAACTCCACGAATGCTTGTTGTTGAGCACCTGTCCACTTGAATTTTGCTTGCACTCCTCATAATGATTGATTTAAAGGCCAAGACAAATGTGAAAATCCAAACACAAATCTGCGATAAAAATTTGCCAACCCAAGGAAGCTATGTAACTCAGTGAGATTTCTAGGAGAAGGACAATCTTTAATCATTTATATTTTTTCAAGATCAACATGAACACCCTCACTGTCAATGACATATCTCACATATTCAATTAATACTTTGCATACCAAAGGAGCACTTTTCTTTATTTGCATAAAGTCCATGGTCTTGCAAAGTTGAAAGTACTTGTTCCACATGTTGCAAATGCTCCTCCCAAGTTTTGCTGAAGATGAGTATGTCATCCAGGTATACCGCTACAAAAGAATCCGTGAATGGCCTAAGTACATCATTCATCATCCTCATGAATGTGGCTGGGTCATTTGTTATCCAAAAGGCATAACTAAACATTCAAACAAACCCTGCTTAGATTTAAAAGCAGTCTTCCACACATCTGTTGGATCAATTGGTACTTGACGGTACCCAGATTTCAAATCAACTTTTGTGAAGAATTTATCCCCTCTAAGCTGGTCCAAAAGACCATCTATCCGAGGAATTGGATATCTATTTTTCACAATGATTTTATTCAATGCCTAATAGTCAATACAAAGTCTCCACGTTCCATCCTTTTTCTTTGCAAGAATAATTGAGCTGCCACAAGGTGATGCACTTGGACGGATATATCCTTTCTGAATCAATTCTTGTATCTGTCTTTTAAATTCACAATTTTCTAGTATTGACCTCCGGTACAAAGGTTCATTAGGCAATGGAGTTCCTGGTATCAAATCAATAGAATGTCTAACTTGGCAATGTGAAGGTTCCCCAGTTGGTAACTCAAATACATTCTGATATTTTGTCAAAATTTGATCCATGGAGCTTTGTTGCTTTGTTGTAGTGTTCACAGTGGCATGGGAATTACAGACTGGTTTTCTTTCTTCCTCGAGACAAATTATCAAAGAAACAAATGTTCTAGTTTGGGCAATCAGTCTTTGACATTGTTTAGCACTAATCAAAGATGCAGAGTGTACAAGACTTACCTCTGGTATCTGATATTTCTGTCCACCCAATTTGATTGTCACACTACATGGCCTAGACTCATATACACCATGCCGCTGATACATGTATGGTTGTCCCAGCAAAACATCACAAACATCAAGAGGAGCTACATCACAAATTACCTCCTCTTTGAAGGGCTTGATGGAATATGGAAGACGACATTGCTTGTTCACTTGAATATCTCACCCTTGGTTTACCCATCCCATGGAGTAAGGTTGTGGGTGTGTTGTTTACAAATTCAGCCTTTTTATGGTCTCAACAGATATTAAGTTCTTTTGGCTACCACTACCAACAATATAGTGCAGGGTTTTCCCTCCGACCCACATTTGTGAATGGAACAGTCTTTCCTCATCCTCTCGAGGCAATGTTTTTGCAACAGCTATTGTGGCTTATGGGTCAGCCTCAATGACTTGTTCATTGTCTTTTCCTTTGCAAAAATCTGTTGTCTCAAGCTCAACATTGTCTTCATGTGTTTCCATCATTAAATTCTTTATAGTTCTACAATCTTTTGTATTATGCGAGCGGCTTTTATGGACTTCACACCACATACTAGTATCTTGTTGTGTTTTCTTCACACCCCATGCCTTCTTTGTTGGTGAATAGGGAAATGACTCTTTGGATGTTTGTTTTCCTGCGGGTTTTCTACTTTCACCTTTCCATTTGTTGTTTGCAAAATTATCCCTCCTCCCTTTTTGCTTGAATTTCTCCTCAATCTTTGAAGCATACTTGAAAGCACTGGATAAAATCTCTATATTCAGGAATTCCATCTCAGTTTGGATATACCTATGAAGTCCACTTTGATATCTCAAAACTCAGTGTTTCTCTAAGTCTTTGATGCCAAGTTTTGCTGAGAGGGCATGAAACATGTTTGTATACTCTTAAACTGATTGGTCCTTCTATCGGAGCAATTGCCACTGCATATATTTTTGTTCATATGTATCCTCAGGGAAATACTCCTCTTTTATATGTTCCACAAAATCTCCCCATGTGGGTTTTCTATCAAAAATCTCAAATTCTTGGCCATCTTGGGTTTCCCGGATTATCAGTTTAACTTCCCATACCAGTTTAACCTGGGTCTCAGCTTTGAGGAGGGCAAAGGTGATTTTTTCTGTATCTGAGAAGCTGTTAATAGAAAAATATCTTTCCATCTTGGATAACCAGTCATCAACAACATCTGCATCAATTTTCCCTTGAAATGTCAGAATGTCAAAATCCACCTACACTTTGAATAGCATGTGTCCGCCAAATGTGGAATTTGTATTCATCCGTGAATCTCGATTTTCAAGCATCTGAGAAAATTGCTCATCATTTCCTCACATTGCTTGTTTAATGCCTCTTCCATGAACGTTTTGAATGGTTCACTTGTTAATTTTTATACCAGAAATTAAATAAGCAGAAAAAAAAATGAAAACTAAGACATAGCAAATACCCTGGGAAAACCCTCCAACTTGAGGGAGAAAACCCAGCCACAAATATATCACTTATATTTAATGAATAGGCAGAAGATTGATTTACAATTTGCCCAAAAACTAGGCCAAACTGAAGCAATGATCATCGCTCCTATGTATCTGCAGACAATAATTCATACTCCTTCAATACGATCACCGACAAGCAAAGAATATCAATCACCTGAATGCCAATTCCTCCTTGATGTATGAACTTGTCTTGAACATGAAGAGTTGAACTCTTCATTGTCTTGACAATGAAGAGTCGACCTATTACAAAATAAAACAATGACATTACAATTGAAGTGTCTTTATGTGAACTCCTGCCGCGACATTACAAAGTGGGACAATGTTAAGAGAATTCTAGCCGCGACGATACAAGGTTATTTATGTTTTTCGAATTTAGGAGGAAAGAGAACTCTTGCCGCTATAACATCAACACTCACTTAGCTAGGGAGGTATCTTTCCAAATATTCATGTCATGGACTCTCTCAACATGACACCCACAATGGCTACACCCATTTGTGGAACAAAGTTTGTCACTCAACATGATGTCCACCATGGCTACTCCCATGTGTAGAAAGAAGCATATGCACAAGTACTATCACAGAGTCACTCAACGTGATATCGTCATGGAGTCTCTCAACATGACGTCCACCATGGTTACTCCCATGAGTGGAAAGAGCAACATCTCTCAGAGGGCTTTCACCTCATATTTTTGTCTCAAAGAAATATGCATTTTAGCACGTAGCAAGGATCACTGATGCTAAGACTCCCTCTCAGCAAGGGCAACATTCTCCACAACACAAAGTTTGTCTCGAAAATATGCAAATTTCACTCTAGAGAGAGGCTTGGTGAGAATATCAGATGTTTGTTTATCGGCGCAAATATACTTGAGAATTGCTTTCCTCAACACCATATCTCTGATGTAATGATATTTGATCTCCACATGTTTTGTTCTATCATGAAACATTGGATTGACAGAGAGCTTCACACAGCTTTGATTATCACAATGAATCACAGTTGGCTCCAATGTTTGACCAAACAAACCTGCAAGGAGCTTTCGAAGCCATACTGCTTCTCGAGTTGCTACACATGCTGAAACGTATTCAGCTTCTGCAGTGCTTTGGGTTACGGATGATTGTTTCCTGTTGCACCAAGAAATCATGGCAAACCCTAAGCTGAAGCAACATCCAAAGGTGCTTTTCCTATCAGTTACACTCCTAACCCAATCAGAATAAGAATAACCTTGTAATTTCAAAACTTCATAGGAAGTATATCTCAAGTCATATCCCACTGTGCCACGCAAGTATCTCAAGATATGCTTTGTTGTAACTAGATAAATTTGCCTTGGCTCACACATGAACTGACTAAGAGCATTCACTGCATAACAAATATCTGGTCTAGTATTGACTAGATACATCAACGATCCAATCAATTGTTTGTACATGGTGGGATCTACCAAATCTGAATTAGCTGCAGAATCACTCAACTTCTTCAAATTTGTTTCCATAGGTGTAGACATGGACTTGCAATCTATCATCCCAAATCTCTTCAAGATATCTATGGTGTATTTCCCTTGACTAAAAATAATCTCACCAGGTCTTTGCCACACTTCCAGTCCTAGAAAGTAATGCATAAGACCGAGATCCTTCATCTCAAACTCGAAGGCTAATTCTTTCTTGCATTTGACAATGAGAAGATCTGCTCCAGTAAGAAATAAATCATCAACATAAAGAACAAATATTAAAGCCTCACCATCAACTATCTTGAAGTAAAGATTGGAATCTGCATCATTCTTGGAGAATCCCAAGCTCATCAAGTATTGATCAATCCTTTCATACCATGCACGAGGTGCTTGCTTAAGGTCGTACAATGCCTTCTTCAATCTGCATACATGAGACTCCTCATGAATCACAAAACCATATGGTTGTTCGATTAACATTTCTTCCTCAATCACACCATTAAGAAATGCAGTCTTTATGTACATTTGATGTAGCTTCCAGCCTTTAGATGATGCAATAGCAATAATAGTCTTGATAGATGTATAACGAGCAACGGGAGCAAATGTCTCCTCATAATCTATTCCCTCCTAAGAGAATCCTCTTGCCACAGATCTTGTTTTGTACTTCTCAATGCTCCCATTAGCTGCATGCTTGATCTTGAAAACCCACTTGGAAGACACAACTGATTTTCCTTCAGGCCTTAGTACAACATCCCAAACATCATTCTTGATGATAGACAAATATTCTTTTGTCATAGCATCTCTCCACACTTGCTGATTGGATACCTCCTCAAAGCTAGATGGCTCAAACTCAATGATGTGACTCATTAATGCCACATATCCTGGAAACTTACACGGTCTCTTGCTTTCCCTAAAGGTGCCATGAGGGAGTTGCATACTTTTTTGCCTCTTACATAGTATGTCTAGCCCATAGAGGTCTCTTTCGACCTATAGAAATATTACTTGGTCCATCGGTTGATTCTATGGGATCAACAGGACCAACAGACTCTTCTGGTTCAGTAGACTCTCTTTGAATCTTAGGAGAATGATCAAGAGAAATGTCCATATCCTGAGGTGTCTCCTGTTCTTCATTATCTATCTTCATGTAAGACCCTTTTCATCTTTTGAAGGCTACTTCCTCTTCGAAAGATACATCCCTACTGATCTCAATTTGTTTATGCCATGGAATGTAGATCCTGTAGGCCTTTGAAGACTCACTGTAACCCACAAATATTCCTTTCTTACCTGATGGTTCCAGTTTAGATCTTTTATCTTTAGGCACATGAATATAAACAAGATGGAAAGATTGCAAAAACTGTCCAATGATAAATGTTATTGTGGTGTCCCCGAAGGAGGCAATGTTTTTTAGGGCGGTTGATTGTGAAGGGGAGTCAAAGATGCAGAGTTCATTTCCAAGATCCTCATTGACTCAATAGAGATGGTGGGTCATGAGAATGTGGTCCAAATAATTATGGACAATGCAAAAGTTTGCAGGGCTGCAAGTGCTTTGGTTGAGGCAAGATATAAGCACATTTTTTGGACACTGTGCACCGTACACTCCCTCAACTTGGTGATGCAAGCAATCGGCACCCAAACAAAGTGGGTGAAAGAAATATACCAAGAGGCCGAGGAGGTCTAGATGTTTGTGACAAACCACCATATGTCACAAGCAATTTTCAAAACTTTCTTGAGATTGGAATTGTTGAAGGTAAATTTAATTTACTTATTTTCATTTATGTCATGTTTTATATAACTGAATAAAATATTTTTGTGTTATTTACATATTTTTAATGTGTTATTAACTTACAAGTTACTATTAACATGATCCTAGGTTGCTAAGACCCGATTTGCAACTTGTAGACTCCTACATCGTCGTGCCTTGAACACCTCCCGTGTTCACCCTTCGGCCTTTTGATCGCGCGGAGTGCTTCGCATTTTCAAAGGATCCAACGACGGCTAACACGTGTTAGCCCATCGAAGTTTCTAGCTGCTCTTCAGAGAATGCACTCTCTCAAAGTTTTGCCAGCCCACCACATGTCCTCCAAGACACCCACGCTCAAACGAGGCCTGTCGATACATACTTACGGAATATTCCTTCCTGTGAGGAATTCCACGATTAACAGCTTTCTGGATAGTTGTCCCCTCCACCCCATTCAGATTGGCTTGCGCAATCATGGTGTCTCTGATCAAGACGCCACCGTTTTTGCTTTTGAGCCCAGCTGGCAGACGTGCCACGATTAACCAATTAGAAGGATACATTCGTCCGCAGCACAAGGAATTGAGCGATCCATGCCGGATTTTTCAGCATGTCAATCGATTGTAACAAATTGTAACCATTCTTGATCACGCCAATTGAGGGTTGTTCTATAAAATCCCGAAGGCTTGCATTTTGAAAGAGGTTGGAAATATTGGACTCTGGATCAATAGGCAAGGAAACAAACTGTATTATTTAAACAAGACCCTATGGCCTTTCGACTAGGGGTGCATACTGTAACATATATTTTCTGGGACATTCTCTCTAGCCTTGGCATGTTTGCTCTTAATAAATCATGGGGACTGCGTACTCTGTGCCTTTTCCTTTTTATTAATCACTGTGTCATGTGTTGAACTCTCATAGGTGTGGTCCAGTTCTATTATGTTTTCTACAGCCTGCTCCTCGAGAAGGAGGTTTTTAGGAAATGAGGTCTTCTCTTTAGACCCTTATTTGAAACTATTTATGTCTGCCTCGGCATAGTGTCGAATATCGTGTCCCTTGTTGAGGAGACTTGCACTTGCTTTAGGAGTGATGTGCCTTAATTCGAACCCTTGCAAATGCCTCCCATGGCAGGATATGAATTGGATCCCTAAGTCTGGTCACTTTGGCTTCTCGTTCTCTTGCCAACAATGAAGGGAACGTGGTGCACTGTGTTGTGAGTGAGTGATGGCACAAAACTTTGACCAAGAAGGTCAAACCCCTGCAAATACCACTTGACAGATTCTTAGCCCGTCCAACAAAGCTTTGACTCAGCGTTTCGCGTCCCCTTAGCTTAGGTTGTTTGATGAAGGTTGTCTTCTTCCTTTTCCTCAAATGTCAAAAGAAGAGTTGGCTTCTATAAAACCCCGGAGGTTGTGTTGCACGGCGCACCCTGTCCCACTCCTACAACACTTTCGAAACTGCCCCTCAAAGAGGCGCGAGCCGTTTTAGGGGATCAACAGTTTTTCTTGGCACGTCCAGTGGGATAGAGCTAAATGCAGTCACCAAAGTCAGTGCATGCTTTGGTTTTTACAACGGGAATGCAGCAAGCAAGTGCACATGTAAGCATCAGTTAGGGTCCAGTTAGTGTAAGGACCCAAGTTACTACAATTTTGTTGATTGGGTTGCTCCTCAACCTTATCATGTGGATCCAGTTCCCAGCGCATGGGAGATGTTGCTCGATCTTCAGCGCAAATTGAGGATCATTGAGCTTCAAAAGCAGCAGAGTGTCCTCTAACATTCCTTGGCCGTGCTCGAGGCCTCTGTCGAGGAACTGTGTTTGACAGAAGAGCCTGTCATGGAGGACCAGTTTCTACACGAAGAGGTTCCAGAAGTTTCATGCCCGACGGGGGATGAACTTGATTAGAGCGATTTTTCGAAGTTCTCTTTTCAGTCCCTAATGCCAGACATGATTTCATTGTTCAAGGGCGGACTGGTGGTTTGGCGCTCAAAGCAAAAAAATGAACAAAGTCAGCAAGACCCACAGTTGACACAGTCGAGCGAGACCCACAAAGAAGATAGCCTCCCCTGCTATATCCGAAGGCTGGTGATCCAAGTCTTCTCTTTTTCGAGCTCCCCTGTTTTGTCGAAGACGACGAGATTCCTATTCCGAAAGTTTCGGAGGTTGTGGAGAGTCCTTTGGAAGAAGTTTCGCTGCGGGAATCTCTCCCTAAGCCCCTCAGCGAGCAAAGAGAAGCAGAGGACGACGACATGCAATTCTGGGATGAGCTAGAAACCTTTTTTGCGCTTCACTTGATGAATGTACTCCAACCGTCCGGACAGAGTCATCCCCTGCACCCCATATAACAGAACCACCAATCCCCAAGCCCTGAGAGCACACCAACGCGCCCTCTGCCACAACTCCTTTGAAAGAGATCCACGGGTGCCCAATCAAGTATTATTCGAAATCGTTTGCTTGTCAGCCCATTGAATTCATGCTTATGTCAGAGCATGAAGAGAATCTTGTCAAAGATCTTGAGACGCCGTCTCATGTGATGTCAGAGGAAGTGCCCAAATCGAGTCATAATGTCGTCACCTCTAACGTATCACACCTAAGAAGGGTAATACCCATGTTACCTTTATTTTGCCAAAATACTCCAAAGCCATTAACTGCAAATAAAAAAGCTAGGTTGCAAGGGTAGCTATTTCTCAAGTCCGCTCAATGGGTTCTTGTAAAAAGTTTAGTTGTTAAGTTAGTGTAAATAGTTAGGTATGTTTCCCTTTTAATAAGCGCTACCGCGCAGGGCGACACGTTTTCGATGTCCCATGTATAGTTGTCAATCCCTTGTTAGTTGCAATGGGTTTTTCATGATTATTACCGTCATTTGTCAAAATTTTGAAATTTTAAACAGTGATTTTATTTTATGTTGCACTAACCCCTTTTGTCTGTTAAGAGAAAGCGTGCTAATGCACTAGGGTTTTCCCATTTTTCCGTGCACGTTCTCAGAAAGGTATCCTCTGCCCATCATCGTTTTGTGTACGATGGTGAAGCCCTTTGTTGTAATATTTCAATACTTTAACCCAAACATTGTAGATTCATTTCAAGACTTAAAGAATTGAACAGTTAAAAGCAATAAATGACAAAAAAAGCGTATGTAGACACTAAGATAAAGCGAGCAAAATTCATATATTATATTTATCTGGTATCTATGTACATTTCAAAATTTTGCAAAAAACTAATGAGATTTTCTTCATCATTTACATTTTATATATCATAACTTTTCTCTTCTTTTGAAAGCAAATTTTTTTTTTGGGGAGGGGGCACGAGTCAAGCGTCTCCAGAGCTAGGTTCGTCTTCTCCTGAGTCATCTTCGTCCTCCTCCGAGTGCTCTCCCAAGTCAGAAGACTCCCTTTCGCTTGACTCAGTAGGCAAATCCTAGGCTAGCTCGAACAGAACCCTCAGGTAGAAATCTATCGCTTCCTCGGTCATTTCCACATCTGGGTCTAGGTATTTCTTCATAAATTCGACCCCGTGTCACACATAAAACGATGGATGTCAAGAAGCCGGAAGCAGAAATTCATAACAAAAGGAACAAACAACACCTCCACTCCCGTCTCCAGGTACATCTTCAAGTCGGTTGCTAATGGCAACCCGACACCATCATGAGCCACAACAAGCACAGTCTGAAGCCCCTCGCAAATAATTTTGCCAAACATACCCACTGTGAGGAAGATAATCACATCCCTAGACTCCCCCAAGTCTAGCAGAGAGCCCACGAACCTAGACGAAATGTCTGTGTTAAGACGGTAACGATTCTGACTATGCAGGAAGTCTTCACCCAACACCCACTTTAGGGCAGTGAGGACCAGTTTACCATTTGTCCTAACCAATGTGGTCAGCCTATCATTGTCTATGTGCCCTAGGAAGGGATCCTAGGGCAATGGACAGGTCAATCTCACAGCTATATCTCTTGGCTACACAGGCCAATCACTCACCCTCAGCTCTCAATGTCTGCTAAATGCTTATGCCACCTTTCAAATTCGTTGCCCTTTTTATAAAGCACTCGACCACCTCCATAGGTATTTTGCATTTACTCCACAACAAAGAGAATGTCACATCTTTTTGCAATTTTGCAAAAGCACTTTTCCAAGGATCACCATCTATCTATTTCCTAGAAGTACGAGCCCATTTTTGGCTGTCGATAGTCCCGTCAAAGGAGATCCGTACTCCTTGAATTCTAAGAAAAGGTAACTGCATTTAATTTTGGTTTAAAATTAAAGATTAATTATGATATCATTGCGTACTAACATGTTTTATCTCTGCATTTAGCATTAATGTGTCATTTCAAGAAATTAGTGATACCCAACTGGATTTTGCACGCTTCTCATTTTAATACCTGTACTAATGGCGCTGAGATGTCCTTCTGTCTGCAAGGTGAAAAATCAAAGAATGTTATGCTACCACCTTGGCAACCAACCTGGAAGGATGACGTTAGAGTCATTCATTGCATAATAAAGCCAAAGAAGCAGAAATGGAAATAAAAGAAAACAAAATGTAAAGAAATGCAAAACTCAGATAATGTTAACAACTCTACCGAGGCTATGGACGCCTGACTAGCAGTAGAGTTATGTTAATGACTGTCAAGGCGATAACCTCATCGGGCTAAATATGCCTGGCTGGCAAGAACGCTCTATTCGGTCGGCTATGGAACAAATCTCACCTATGTAGCCTACCAAACAGGTGGAAACCATTTCATCACCTTAGTAGAGGGAAGGATCAGCTCCTTGCAGACACAGTAGGTCCGCTAGAGATCAAATTTCATTTTTTGACAAGATAATCTAATGTTGGATTAACATTGTTGCCCCCGCGGGATATCAAATATAAAGTTCATTACGAAGCCGAGATTAAACTTGGTCACTTGTTCTCTGTTCTTGGTGTACCCCTTTCCTCTATGGATGTTGGTTTTGTCGATCTGGCTTGCTTGATTCAGGAACATGATTTTTGGCATCCCTTGGCTAACCTTGCTTGTGCTTTTTATCTCTTCTCTCTTTGTGGCTTTTTTTCTCTCGCAAATGGTCCCGCACTTTGAGCCCTTTGGTTTGACCTGTGCCTCAGATTTAATATTTTGGCTTTCTTTTAAAGAAAATCTCTAATCTTCGCTTTTGCATGCAAGTTTTTGGCACCTCAAACAATTGTCCATCAACTCTCGAAGATAACCGATCTGAGAGATCCGAAGCAAGTTGGCTCCCCAACCCAATGGATAAGGCTCTAGTCTACGCAACCAAAAGTTTCTGTAGTTCGCTCTCAGAAGGTTGAGATCCCTTGAAAGTCGCCAAAATGTAGATTCCTACACCGTCATGCCTCAAACACCTCTCCTGTCCAGCCTTCGGCCTTTTGATCGTGTAGAGCGCTTCGCATTTTTCAAAGGATCCAATGACAACTAACACATGTTAGTCCCTCGGAGTTTGTAGCTACTCAGCAAAGAATGCACTTCCTCAGAGTGTCGCCAACCCGCCACATGTCCTCCTAAACACCCACGCTCAAACGGGGCCCGCCAATACATACTCGAGGAATATTCCTTCCTGTGAGGAATTCCACGACTAACAGCTTTCTAGACAGTTGTCCCCTCCATGCCATTCGGATTGGCCTACGCAATCATGGTGTCTTTGATCAAGCCGCCACGATTTTTGCTTTCGCGCCCAGCTGGTAGGCGTGCTGCAATTAACCAACCAAAAGGATACATTTGTTCGCAGCACAAGGAAATGAGTGATCCATGCCGGATTTTTCAGCATGTCGATCGATTGTAACAAAATTGTAATCATTTTTATCACGTTGACCGAGGGTTGTTCTATAAAACAAGTTGGAGATATTGGACTCTAGTTCAATAGGCAAGGAAACAAACTATATTATTTGTAGGGGTTTTTCTTTTTGAGAACAAGACCCTATGACCTTTTGACCAATGGTGCATACTGTAACATATATTTTCTGGGGCATTATCTCTCGCCTCAGCATGTTTTCTCTTAATAAATCATGGGGACTGTGTACTAGGTGTCCTTTCCTTTTTATAATCATTGTGTCATGTGTTGAACTCTCATACGTGTGGTCCAGTTGTGTTATGTTTTCTACAGCCTGCTTCTGAGGAAGGAGGTTTTTAGGAAGTGAGGTCTTCTCTTTAGACCCTTATTCGAACTATTTATGTTTGCCTCAGCATAGTGTTGAATACCGTGTCCCTTGTTGAGGAGACTTGCACTTGCTTTAGGAGTGATGTGCCTTAATTTGGACCCTTGCAGATGCCTACCACGACAGGATATGAATGTGTGAGCCCTATGTCCGGCGACTTTGGCTTCTCGTTCTCCTGCCAACAATGAAGGGAACGTGGTGCACCGTTTCATGAGTGAGTGACGGCACAAAACTCAGACCAGGAAGACCAAACCCCTACAAATACCACTTGACAAATTCTTAGCCCGTCCAACAAAGCTTTGATTCAGTGTACATGTCCCCTTAGCTTAGGTTGTTTGATGAAGGTTGTCTTCTTCCTTTTCCCCAAACACCAAAAGAAGAGTCGACTTCTAAAAAACCGCGGAGGTTGTGTTGCTGCGCGCACCCGATCCCACTCCTGCAACACTTTCAAACTACCCCTCAAAGAGGCGCAAGCCGATTTAGGGGATCAACACATCACATACAATTGTTATGGGACGACTTGGTAAGGTGCGAGAGGCATTGGGTCAAACGGTTATTAGCAATCAATGGGGTATATATATGGACGCAGTCAAATTCAGAGAGGGCCCAAAAGGTCAAGTCATTGATCTTGGATGACGATTGGTGGGCTCATGTGGAATATGCATTGGAATTCACCAAACCTATCATGTCTATGCTTCAGTTTGTTGATACAGATGCACCATGCTTTGAGGATGTCTATGATAGCATGGACATGATGTTGGAGAAAATAAAAGTGGTAATACAAAAGAGAGAATGATCCTGAAGAAACCTTTTCCAAAAGGGTGGAAACAATCGTTCTTCATCATTGGAACAGGATGATCGTGCCATTGCACCTCCTTGCATATGCCCTATCTCTGTGGTACTATGGGAATGTTGTACTTTCTATCCCAGGGAGGGTACCACCATATAGAGATTTTGAAGTTGCAATGGGTATGAGTGGGCATTTTGTAGACTCTTCAAAGACCCAGAAGTGGAGACAAGTGTTGGGAAAGAATTTGGCTTGTTTGTCTCAAGAAGAAATCATACATCTTGTGTTGTTAAAACCAATCCAAAATGGATGCTACTACATGATGGTACGTCCATGGTCAACATTATATGTACCTCCAACCTCTTGCAATCAAGATCCTCTCACAAGTGAGATTTTTTTTTTTTGCCACTTGTATTGTAGAATTTAGCACTTGACATTCTTGAATTTATTTTGCATTTTTTATTTTTTATTTTGTTGGTTTTCTCTCCAAATTGCAAGTTCTTCTACAACTAAACGAGATTGGAGTACATACTCCTTTATCCACTTAGTGAAGTGTAACTAGTTGGCTACAAAAAGAGCTGAAGACTTGAGTTATACTCATTCCAATTTACGTCTTTTGTCACGTAAGGATCCCCAATACAAGCAGGGTGCAGCGAAGCTTTGGGATGTGGCACCTAAGTCTATTCACTTGGATGCAACCGTTGAGGATCTCGCTAGAGCCACTATGGATGATGATGATGATGATGATGTATCTAGTGCGAGTGGAACCGTTTTGGGTTCAAACCATGATAATGATCTTGAACTTGCAACAGCTGAAAATCCAATAGATGATGATCTTTTTGATAATCCTTTTGATGATTGATGAATCATGAACTACATTTTGTAATTGTAATGATTTTCATTGGAATTGTGAATGTAGACAGATATAATATCATTAATGCGGCTTATTTGAATATTTTTAAACTATCAATTGGCATTTAATATTTATCTTTGGCATTTGGTATTGATCAATGATGAAGTATCATACTATCAAAAGATTTAGTTTTACAAATTTGTATATTTCTTTAAATTTTTTGTATGTATGTACACACACACGTACCCAAATGCCTCCACACCCCCGAAAAAAAATTCATGTATCCACATACCGAGTTCTTGTACCCATGTCAGTCCCTGCACCTAAACCGGTAACTTAGTTATCAGATAATCACTTTTCCATCTTAAGTGGATGATAATTATAACTTAAAGGTCTCAAGTTGTAAGATTAAGACACGTCATAATCCTCATGTCCCCTTTGTAATATCGTTCAATCTCATATTATTATATCATTTGCATCCTCAATAGAATAGCATTATTCTTTCATTGTTGATCTCTCTTGTGCTTTCATGGAGTGCCTAGATCTTCGGTGGCTAAAATCTTCAATCAATCTTGTGTGGTGTAGAGTATTCTATACCCAACTCTAACATGATATCAAAGCTTGTGGGATTGCTTCTTGTTAGTCTTACTTGAGAGATCTAGATTGCAAATCTTGGTGCATTTTAAGGGTTTTTGTTTTCATGGCTTTGTATTGCAGGTCAAAATTTGAGCTTGTTGGATCAAATCTTGTTCACTATTGCACTCAAAAGGTTCAAGAAAGTCAATTTTGCCTTTTGTTTCGTCCGAATAGGACACTAAAGGCCAGATCTGAGGGTTTGACAGTGGGAGGTGGTTGCCACATCCAGGACGTACATACAATTACTGAGCATTTTGAGCTAAAAGCATCCCTACCATCGTGCTCAAGAGGCCCAAGAACCCCACAATCGATTGTCACTTCCTCAAAATCCAAGCAAGTCATCTCGAGCTTAAAGAAAAAATTTGGCCAATTAGTCATTTGTATGACTATATTGTGGTCATTATTATAGTCATTAGAAAAAAATGGGAGTAGTTGCCATTATCTAAAAAGTATATATTTTGTTTGCAGTATTTTTTTAGAATTAAAAAAATAAAATAAATCAAAACAAAATTGATGTATCATGCAAGCTCTACACAAGCTTTGTGCAACACCTTGTGATGTGCATACTTACCATTGTAAAAGGCAAACAAGATTTTTTATTATTAAATTTTGCAGCCTCCTAAAAAGTTTGCGTGTAATCTAAGTTGTAGACTTGGGTGTGGGGTGAGGCCATGTGGGCCCCTCATTAAAAAAATGATGTTTTTTAATGAAAAAATTCTTGCAACAATATATAGGCACCTAGAGAGGAATATTCCATTTTCTAAAGCATAGTTTGTCACTGGTGGCTGCTGAAGTCCTGTCATTGGCTGAATTACTTTCTTCTGCACCATTTGGAGTAGATCTCCTAGCACTCCATTATGGATTTATTACTTTCAAGGTCCTCACAATCTCTATCACAAACTCCCTCTAAATGGATTAAAATTGTCTAGCCAACTCTCTCTTTTGAGTGCTAATGACCTCCCAAAAGTGGGCTGCTTCATTTATATCACCCATTGCTTCTTTTGATCTCTTTTCCCTTCATAAGTACCTATCCCTATCACTTTTTAGCATGAACCTGCATCACCATGTACCAACAGTTTGGCAGAAAAGGTGGCTTTGATACCACTCTAATATCCCTTTTCAATTATTTCAATAAAAATAACAAATTTATAATATAAACAACAATCTTCACCAAGCTATATCCAAAAAAAAGCAAGTAATCATACGAGAACAACACCAACAACTACTTAAATAACACATAAATTTGCACAAGATAAATAAAACTCTAGTAGCAACTTATATTGATTATAATCTGACTAACAAAGAAAGGACTATTATGATAGTCACTAAAATAGCAACAAACAACAGCTACAATTCTACAACAATGCTCATAAAAATAATTGAACTTCCTTGCAAATCCCCGAAGCTCCAAATGCACTCCCTACGTGAGAATGCCCTCGAGAACCAAAGGGTCTTCATCCTTCGATTCTAGCAACCATTGGGTTTTCGTTCACTAATTACTTTCTCTTGTGGGATTTCGTTCACAAAAGAAATTAGAAAGTGCTCCCAAAGTGAAAATAACATCAACCTCGATGATCTCAAATGCAAAGGGATTTATATGTTGCAACCCAAATAACAAAACTAGTCAACCTAGACCTAGATTGGCATCAAGGCTCAAATTTGAATTCTACACACTACATCATAGGTCAGCCTTATTGGGCCTTTTTGCACATTACATTGCAGTTTAGCCTTACAAGCCTTACAAATTTTCCCATCAAAGGTTCAAAGTTCCTCCCTCCTGACTTGGCATGGGTTAATTGGCAACTCCAAACCCCAATCTCCGACAACTTCTTGGCATACGTGAGGCAACATCTTTGATCCCCAACCTCTTACACATCCTTGGCATGTGTCAAGCAACAATTGTAATCCCTAACCTTTGATAGCTCCTCGGCATGCAACAGGAAGCAATCACAATGCCCAACCTTTAACAAGTCCCTGACAAGGTTTAGACAACAACTTTGAGCTACAATGACACTTTGGCATGTGTCAAACAGTTTCAAGCAGCATCCCCAATCCCCAACCTCCAAGAAGTCCTTGGCATGTGTCAAGCAACAACCTTGATCCCCTACCTTCAACAACTCCTCAGCATGTGTCAAGCAGCAAACCCAATCCTTGACCTCCAACAAGTCCCTTGCATGGATTGAATAGCAACTATGATCCCTAAACTCCAATAACTCCTCGAATAAATAGTCTTCATCTAATTTTGGAAAAGGGACATGACGAAGGCCCCCACTTATAACTAGGATTTCAGATCTACATCATCAAATATTATGCCATTAGTATGTTTTTTGTTGAGTAGTCCAAAAAGACCCAAAAAAAGGGTAGACAAATAGTTGTGCATTAAGTCCTATTTGATTGGTGCACGAACGTGGCATTGCATGATCTTTGTTTTTCAAATCTATGAAATCATTTCGTTCAATTATGAGTACTCATAGTCAACACTAATAATTTTAAAGTCGCAACTACTGATATTGTACTATTAAAAATAATGAGTGTTAAATTATATCACAAGTTTTGGAACCTATGCTCCATGGGGACGCGTCCCCTGCCAAATTTCCCCCGCACTCGTCCCAGGGACAGTACGAGGACACAAGGACGAGAATTTCCTATCCCCAAATCCGTTTCATTTTTTCAAAAAAGGGGAAGTTTCGGAAACGTTTCTTCCATGCCAAGAGGGGACTCGGGGACGGAATTTCATCCCGAAGACAACATAGTCGTCCCCCAACCACCCTCGAGACGGAACACTGTCCCCAATTTCCCAGTCATAAAAAGCGTCCCCCGAACTTAAAAAAGACACATTTTTTTATTTTTTATTGACTGTGCGAGCCCCACATGGGTAGAAAAGGCAATTAAAAAATATGAAACCCTATTTGAAGAGCTAAATAGATCAAAAAGGTAAACACTTCTTCATTTTAACCATTCTTGGCAAGAAGAAAAACAAAGAGCAGCAGCAACTAGGGAAGAAAGTTTTCATTTTTGAGTTGCAAGAGGGTTTGCCATAAAATAAGCTATAACACAAGTAGAACAACTTGAGGCAACTAGATTGCACATAGAGGGGGAGGCATTAAAATCAGAGACTTCAATAGAGAATGTGCAAGCTAGTATGCAAGATTTGAGAGGAATTGGTCCACATATAGCTTCATCCAATCAGTCAAGAGGAACAACCTTACCTCTAGACGATCGGAGAAGTTAGTGGTTGTTCACAGTGCATTGTGGCTACAGGATCGGCAAAGCGTTCAGTATCGTTAGGCTCCAGCATTACGTTGGGATGTTAATCCCCGAGGATGCTATCCAGGTTGAGGAGGATAACACACCTCCAGGATTGCTTGGGGTTCCATTGGATGAGGAAGACCCTTGGCCTACCAATGACTCAACGATTGGCTTTGATGATAATTTAGATTCCTAGAGGACAGCCATATATTTGGCATATATTATTTGCAAATACATTGTTGATTTTGATTATTATGGACAACTGTTTGTGGAGTTGAACTTCTATGTTATTGTTTACTGTTTAGTATTTTAGTTGGAGTTCTCTTTATGTCATTTCATGCATGGAACTTGGAGCCTTTGGGCATTTTTGCTATATGTACGCCATATTTTGACAATGAAAGTATTTGAATTTTGTTAATTTGCTATGTATTGAGCTTCTAAAATGTCTATGGTGAATGGTTTATCAATGCTATGATATGCATATATGAAATCTCTCTCTATATATAAAAATTCCTCTTATTTTTTAATAGCCATCCCCTGTCCTCCCCTAAAAATTGGCCCTGAACCGTACCCGTACCAGAAACATGTCCCCGTCCCCTAAAACATTATGAAATCTCTCTATATATATAAATATTCCTCTTATTTTTTAATAGCCATCCCATGTCGTCCCCTAAAAATTGGCCTTGAACCGTACCCGTACCATAAACATGTCCCCGTCCCCTAAAACATCCCTATCTGTGGAACATAGTTTGGACCAACATGCTCAACTACTATGTCCTCTCAACCGCTAATAGCTTGTGTGACTGTGTATCTTCTCTTAACTGTTGTATTTGCTTCACAGTGTGTCATTTCTAATAAATAATATTCTTTGTTCTGTCTTTATCCATGGTTTTGCTACAGATTCTTCACAACCTTTGGTTTATGAGTCCGGGATTTGCTGATATCTTGTGAGCAACTGCTAACCTTTTGCATGCTGATGTTCATGCAACTATTGTTCCTTGCCTTTAAAACATCGCTACAAATGTGTCTTCTCCATCTCCAAGAATTGTTAACCCATTCATCACCCATATTAGATTAGAAAAAATTTCAAAGTATTTATCCCTTTTCTCTGTAGATAAATTCACAAGAGCTCATTGAAAAGCTTACAAGGAGGCAGCCTTTAAACCCCCAGAAATTGTTTTGTGGATTAAGTCCAGATTCATGGAACTTTCTATTGTTGCACTCTCTGTATGGTGTGAGTTTAGCAGACATCAGAGATAACAACAGATGGCTGCAATATCTGAGTAACAACACAACCCATTGAAATACAAGAGGGACATTTACATAAACCCCTGGAATATAAGTGTCTTATTTACATAAATTCAAGGAAGACATAGATGTCATAATCATATAATCACCACACCATGTTAGCCTATAATAAAGTGACAGCACGCAAACAGCTTAAACACTCATCGATTTCACAAAATATTTCTACCCGGTGAAACATGGGGGCTATGAATGCAGTGTGGCTCGCCCCCTAGAAGGAAGTATTATCTTAATTGTGAGATAAAAACTCTCCGTCCCTGCAACGGAAATCAGTTTAGTGCAGAGTACCGTGATTATTAAGTCCAACCTATCCCGTGCAGCCCGAATTGTAAGAAGATGCATTCTGTTCATGTTCTCACTAATATTGCTACGTATACCTCCTAGGCAGTATTCACACATTCATGCAGATCAAAAACATCGATTGAAAAAAATAGAAAAAGATTTCAGGAGGAAGAAGAAGAAATCAGCAAATGTGCTTTAGAGGCCAATACTGAAACATCCTCGATTAGCTACACATTTTTCTAGTGATACATAGAAGCTGCCACAGTACATCACAGATGTGAATAGGTCTAATCTGTGTATTCCAAATTTAGAACAAATTGAAATGCCAATTCAAAAACAAACTAACACAGAGAATACGGCCATTAGAAACCCACCTGGTTAGGAACCGAAGGGCAAACAGGCGCAGAGGAGGGAAACTTCTCGTTTTACTAAGCGGACACAAGTAATGGGGTGAGGAAATAAGTGGAATAGTGAGACGTCGTAAGGCCATGAGTGACCATGGATTCTATTCTCCCAGCATTAATTCCGTTGCATGATGATCCGAAAAGGTAACGTGGAAACATTCCCGTTTCTTTGTTTTCCCTTCTCTCCAACAAGAATTGGAGTTAGCACCATCAAGATGTTTTGCTAGACTTTACAATTAAATCAAGTGTCCTTAGCAAAAATATTTGTATTAATTATTTTTCTTTTAGGTTAAACATTCATTAAGAACAAATTTAATAGATATGACTCTTTTTATTAATTTTTATTATAAAATATAGCAAATCTTTTGCATTAATTGAAAAAACATGAAAAATAGTACTTTATAGTGAAAGGAAAGAAGAAAATGGTTGTTTTAGGATAAGGTCTCATAGAGGGCAGTGTTGGTGTAATTAAATATTCATTAATTATATTTTGCTTAAGTTTACTTAGGATAATGTATTGCATAGTAGTTTGCATACGAGACACCTAGGAGTTTGCATCATATTTAAGCACATGGTGTAGGAGAAATTCCACTTTAGGTGGTGATAGTTGTTACTTCATTCCACTTTATGTGTGAGATCTACTTTCTTTTAGTGCACATATCAGATTATCATCCTCAATATATGGCACATATTTTATTACGTAATGGAGGATGATCCACCTTTGGTGGTCATGTGATTCCACCTTGTGTGGGTGATAACTTATCTTCTCCTTATCATAGTCTCTTATTGTCAAGTGCCTATATAAGCAAGCATATTATGTACATTTTAATTATGTTCATTATCAATAATATCATTATTGCATCTTAATGCAATTTTCATGTAATTCTCTTGTGGAAGTTATCTTGATCTTTCATTTCATCCTGGGGGTGTTGTAGAGTCACCTAAAACTCTAACATGGTATTAGAGCTCTCAAGGTGTGAAGACGCCTTCTCAAGAATAGAAATATTGGCTTGATTCAATTGTGGGTGAAAAATAAGACTATTTGGGCATCACCATTGTATAGGCTATTTGGAGAAAAATTGAGGTTGTATATTTTGTGGCTTTCTATTGCAGGTCAATAGTGGAGCTTATCGGTGCAAATCGAAGGTTGACATCATATTAAGGAGGTCCCAAAACTCCTAAATCAAATTTTGTTTCATCCAAATTGGACATTTGAGGCCGAATCTAGAGTCATTTGAATTTTGGAGGTGCGCTGGTGGCAATTCAGAAAAAATAATTATGAAGGCAATTTTCAAACAGCGGTATCTCAGTCATCCGCACTCCTTTTTTGAGCAATTTTTTTGTTTTGGCGTAGAAATTCATGCTCTACATAATGGTATAGGTGGTTTTTGGTCTCTGTTCCTAAAGTTGTTTGAAAATTGTAAATCTTATTTTTTGCAACTTCCAAGGCCTTGTTCGAGCTCATACAAACTCCTTTTAAGGTGCATTTTTTTTGTATTTTATAGTAGTGTTATAAGATTATAGTAACTGTGATTAGAAATTTTACTTTTATAATTTGGCTTAGTTATGCAATTGTAATGCATAGGCCTTAGTTTGGTCTTTTGCATAGTGATCTAAGTCTATTATAGCCTATTTTTGGGGTGTAATTGTTTGTTGATCTCAATTTGTAATGTGAAAAGTGTATCATTGATGTAGTCATGGGATATGGAACACATTTTGCAGTAATAATTTTGACTAGGGATAATTATGGGCAAAAGGAATCATCACACATTGTAGATGGCTTAATCTATTGCCTCGTCTTTATGGACTCATTCCTGAGCCAAAGACAAAGTTGAAGAAAATAGTTTAGGAAGATAAAAAATGGTCATATTAGGGGATTGATTGGTATGAGTCTTGGTTTGGATTTTTGCCATGATATCTACTCCAAGATCTTGTGTATTCAATGCCCACACACAGTTTGGACCATTATTTGGGAGCTTTTTGGAGATCCACGTGTTCCTCCTTTCCCAGATGATCCTGTTGTAGATTGTCTCCTTCCACTTGATGATGTAGATAACATTTATTATGATGATGATACATTAGATGAGATTGAATATAATGCATATATTGATATTAAGGATGATCTACTGACGCTACTTGTAGCTCTTACTTCTAAGGTTGAGATCACACATTCATATTTTGTTGTTGATTTCAGTGAGTCATTGCAAGAGATATCTATTTGTCTTCTTGATTGGGATTCCTACTTTCCATACATTGGTTCATTGTTTGTGGAGTCTCACATTTCAGATTCGAGAGACATACTTGAGAGGGTTTCTCTTCTCTTTGATGAAAACTTCATCACAGTTGGAGTTGGAGATACTTTTTCACCTCCTTTGGAGATTGGTATTCTTGATTCTACTCCTTCACTTGGTTTGTCGCATTTCATGGTTCAGTTTGATGATGTAATGGATTCCTTGAGCTTGGGGATACTTATTCAGTCTTCAAAGATGCATATTTGGAGACCCTCTTCCTCCTTTCATTTGGATATGGATTGGTTTGTGACATCATCATCATACTTAATTTGGATTCCACTTCTTAGTTCTTGTCCAGAATGGGAAGCATTCCTACATTTGTACTCGGTATATCTTCTTCCCAAGAGGAGAAATATTGTTTTTAGGCATTAGAATATGTTTTATCTTCAAACACTCACCATTTTTGCAGAAGGTTCTTCATTATGGAGGGGGTGTCATGTGTCCTTATTTCCTTCCTATGGAGTGATAATTGATTGTAAATACATTATGTGTGTAGTTATAGGGGGTCTTGAGTCCTCCATTCATGCATCTTTTATATTTTTATATCTCTCTTGGAGGGGAGTCTTGTCCCATGAGGTTTTCTCTCTTTCTCTACTTTATGAGAGATTTATTGCATTACATTAGCATATTGTACATGGGTACCTAACATGACCTAGTAGTCGAGACCCATCTTACATTGTGAGTTTAATTGCACTCCCCTAAGTTCCACTTAAGGGCGGTGTTCGTGTAATTAAATATTCACTAATTACATTTTACTTAAGCTTACTTAGGATAATACATTGCATAGTAGTTTGCATACAAGACACCTAAGAGTTTTCATCCTATTTAAGCACACGGTGTAGGAGAAATTCCACTTTAGGCTATGATAGTTGTTATCTCATTCTACTTTATATGTGAGATCCACCTTTAGTTCATATATCACATTATCATCCTCAACATATGGCACATACTTCGTTTCATAATGGAGGATGATCCACCTTTGGTGGACATGTGATTCCACCTTATGTGGGTGATAATTTATCTTCTCCTTAGCATAGTCTCTTATTGTCTTTCCTGTATAAGAAGACATATTATGTACATTTTAATTATGTCCATTATCAACAATATCATTCTTGCATCTTAATGCAATTGTCTTGTCATTCCCCTGTGGAAGTTATCTTGGTCTTTCATTTGTTCCTAGAGGTGTTGTAGAGTCACCTAAAACTCTAACATTGAGCTTCCTAAAAAAAGCATTGGGAGTTGCTCAGATTTTAGTAATATTTTAAATCTTATGGTACCATGAATTTAGTTTTAAAATTCATCTTAAAAGTTTAAGCTCCAAAATTTAAGGATGTTGGTGGTCTTATAAAGAATGTTGTGAATAAAAAAATAAAAAATAAGTATCAATTTCCTTTTATTTCTTTTATAGAAAAATCTAAAATATTAGCTAATTGACAAGTGGCGAAAAAAATTCCTAAGATGGTGGGGCATGAATTTAAGCCCCACTCCAATTTCACCCCCTAAACTATGAAGTTCTAAAAAAATAGGGGTTTCCATTTTGCATGGGAAGATTTCAAATAATCTTGTAGTACATTTTTTTTTCATGGGACCTTCCACTATGAAAATAGATCATAATGCCCCCCTCATGGAACCTTAACCTTATCCTTCTTATTTTCATGATATGGATAAGAACGGTGGTGTCATTGTATACTTACATCCCTCTACTCAGCATACTAATTAATAATAGTATTTAAAAGGTGTTATCAAATAGTCTATAAGAATCAATATTTACTTGCATATCTATATTTAAGAAGACGTACATAGTAATAGTATTTAAAAGGTATTATCAAATACTCTATAAGAATAAATATTTACCAACATATCTATATTTAAGAAGACATGGAGATATCTATAAAAAAATATTAAATTAACACTTAACCTTATTTTCATCATTATAAGTCTTTTCTTTCACATTAAATTTAAATATGTATTTATTGAAAAGGACTTTTTGTATAATGTCTGCAAACTCGATACTATCTTCTTCTTCATGCTTCATTATGCTTAATTTCTTTGTTGCAACATCCATAATTTCTTCTTCAAAAGAAGTTACCCAAGTCAGAGTAGTTGTTAGAATAGTCCCAAAGGATAACTGAGAGGGGGTGGTGAATCAGTTATCAGCTACTTCAATTTCTTTTCTTTTCTTAGATATCAATTAACATAAAGTAAATACACATTCAGATAACACAATAGAGAACACAAAAAATTTGGTTACGGGGAAACCAAATAGGTAAAAACCCCGGTGGGAATTAGCACCCACAAAGAACTGTACTTCAGTATAATTATCCATGTTAGGAGATCTTGCAACCCTATTAGGAGTTGTTCTTTACATGCAATAAGTACAAAGACCTGGTTAAAGGTTAGACCCTGTTAGGAGTCTTTTACAAGTAACCCTATTAGGGGTGAGGACTCATTGTCCAAAAGCTCACTGCTAAAATGATGAAGGCTACAACCTTCAGTAGAACAGATATACACTATATCTGATAGATGAACTATTTGAGTAGACCTGATGTCTTGATCAATTCCAGTGTGTTGTATACTTCCACTTCTTCTTCACATAGATCTTTTCTTGATGAATGAAATGTCTCTACTGTCCCAAAACAACAGACATTTTGTCCTGCACTTTTTATGTCTTTTTCTTCTCATTCACACTTGGCGTTCATCAAATGAACTACTATAAGTATCTTCTCCAAAGGATGTGATCTTCGTCAGCTCTAGGATTCCCTTCAATACTTCTTTTGTCAGCCACATCATCCACGCAACCTGATTAGAAACACGCAACTCATATTGAATAGACGCGACGCTTCACAAAGTCGGCTCCACCAAATTAACTCCAACTTCACGATTCTGATAGAACATGTTTGGTGCCTTTAGATAATTATCTTTAACTCATAAATAAACATGAATACAAACATGCATATCCAAAAGATAGGTGCAACTCAAGAAATAATGTAATTACGTCAGCTCTTCATAGATAGACTTCAATCTTTGTAACTGTCATAACTAATTAACATAACTCAACTGAAACTTCATATCTGACTCGGCATGAATGCACATAGCATCTAGAACATGTATACACCATGGAAATGAACACAATGCACATAGCATCTAGAACATGTATACACCATGGAAATGAACACGCATAGCTCCAGAACATTTGTACTAATAATTTCATATGGAACACTGATGTATATTATATGTTGTCATCAATGACAAACATACAATCAATTATTTGCACAGAAGCAAATCTCCAACAATCTCCCCCTTTGACATTGATGGCAACATATGATATCATCAACTCAAAG
>MU225015.1:687306-707371 GCA_018584345.1 Thuja plicata | reverse complement strand
CCTTTTCAAGCTTGCATCTACACCCAACAAATTTAATGGCTCTTTTAACTCATCTTTAAGAAGTGTAATTGATAATAGTTGAGTTTTTTCAAGTGTATCAAGATTCTCAAATTGTGCAATTATTTCCTTGGAATTTTTATTCAATGCCCTATTCGTAGTATTTATGGGTTGTTTAGCATAATCTCTCAATTTTTCCACATCCATTTCGATTAAATGATTTATGCTTTTACGATTAATTTTGCTCTTCAACTCTTGTGCTAGAATAATATTCTCATTTGTTGTTTGTACTAGGGCTGCAAATAAAATAATAAATTCTCTTAATATCTCATCTTAAGGGGAAAGACCCAAAATGCATAATTAACTGTACTAAGAGACTAAATTGAGACAGTGGGGGAGAGCTAGAGAGAGAGATGTGTACTTGTTTGGGATTTTGAAGGTTATACTTGTTGAGCTTGTTGACCTTGCGATGACCCTTCTCCAACTTCTAAAGGTTGGGCTTGTTCACCTTGCGATGACCCTTCTCCAACTTATAAAGGTTGGGCTTGTTCACCTTGCCACGACCCTTCTCCAACTTCATAAGGTTGTGCTTCTTGAGAATTTCCTGCAGACAAAGATATAATTATTTTGAACAAAAGGGTCTAATTGGGTCTAATTGTGTCTAATTGTGTCTAATTAGATCCTAAAGGGTCTAATTGTGTCTAATTAGGTCATAAAGGGTCTAATTGTGTCTAACTAGGTCCTAAAGGGGCTAATTGTGTCTAACTAAGTCCTAAAGGGTCTAGTTAGGTTATAAAGGGTCTAATTAGGTCCTAATTAGATCTAATTAGGTCCTAAAGGGTCTAATTGGGTCTAATTAGGTCCTAAAGGGTCTAATTGGATCTAATTAGGTCCTAAAGGGTTAATTAGGTTCTAATTAGGTCCTAGTAGGTCTAATTAGGTCCTAAAAGTTATAATTAGGTTCTAATTGGGTCTAATTAGGTTCTAATTAGGTCCTAGTGGGTTTAATTAGGTCCTAAAGGGTCTAATTATGTTCTAATTGGGTCTAATTGTGTCCTAATTAGATCTAATTAGGTCCTAAAGGGTCTAATTAGGTTATAAAGGGTCTAATTAGGTCCTATTGGATCTAATTGGGTCTAATTGTCCCAATTGGGTCTAATTAGACCTAATTAGGTCCTAATTGGATCTAATTGTCCTAATTGTCCTAATTGGATCTAATTAGGTCCTAATTGGGTCTAATTGGGTCATAATTGTCCTAATTGGATCTAATTAGGTCCTAATTGGTCCTAATTGTGTCTTAAAGGGTCTAATTAGGTTATAAAGGGTCTAATTAGGTCCTAATTAGATCTAATTCTCCTAATTGTCCTAATTGGATCTAATTAGGTCCTAATTGGGTCTAATTAGGTCCTAAAGGGTTTAATTGGATCTAATTAGGTCCTAAAGGGTATGATTGGGTCTAATTGTGTCTAATTAGGTGGACTAAAGGGTCTAATTGGATCTAATTAGGTCCTAATGGGTCTAATTGGGTCTAATTAGGTCCTAAAGGGTCTAATTGGATCTAAGTGCATCCTAGTAGGTACAATAAGGTCTAATATGTATAATCAAGGGTCTAATTGGGTCTAAGTGGGTCTAATGGGGTCTTAAGGGGTCATATAACCTATCATAGGTCCACATGGGTCTAATTGGATCTAATTAGGTCCTAAAGGGTATAATTGGATCTAACAAATTCTAAAGGGTTTAATTGGATCTAATTAGGTCCTAAAGGGTCTAATTGGATCTAATTAGGTCCTAAAGTGTCTAATTGGATCTAATTAGGTCCTAAAGGGTCTAATTAGGTTATAAAGGGTCTAATCAGGTCCTAATTGGATCTAATTGGATCTAATTGTCCTAATTGGATCTAATTAGGTCCTAATTGGATCTAATTGTCCTAATTGTCCTAATTGGATCTAATTAGGTCATAATTGGGTCTAATTGGGTCCTAATTGTCCTAATTGGATCTAATTAGGTCCTAAAGGGTTTAATTGGATCTAATTAGGTCCTAAAGGGTCTAATTGGATCTATTTAGGTCCTAAAGGGTCTAATTAGGTTATAAAGGGTCTAATTAGGTCCTAATTGGATCTAATTGAATCTAATTGTCCTAATTGTCCTAATTGGATCTAATTAGGTCCTAATTGGGTCTAATTAGGTCTAATTAGGTCCCAAAGGGTTTAATTAGATCTAATTAGGTCCTAAAGGGTCTGATTGGGTCTAATTATGTCTAATTAGGTGGACTAAAGGGTCTAATTGGATCTAATTAGGTCCTAATGGGTCTAATTGGATCTAATTAGGTCCTAAAGGGTCTAATTGGATCTAAGTGCGTCCTAATAGGTACAATAAGGTCTAATAGGTATAATCAAGGGTCTAAGTGGGTCTAATGGGGTCTGAAGGGGTCATATAACCTATCATAGGTCCAAATAGGTCTAATTGGGTCTAATTAGGTCCTAAAGGGTATAATTGAATTTAATTAGGTCCTAATACATTCTAATTGGATATAATTAGGTCCTAAAGGGTTTAATTGGATCTAGAATTAGGTCTTAAAGGGTCTAATTGGATCGAAGCGGGTCCTATTGCTAATATTAGGAACTAGTAGGTCTATTGTACTCATATTTTAAAGGTATTAATTAGTCGTATTAAAGGTCTAATTAGGTCTTAAACTATTTATGCACTAATTAGTCTTGAGTATTTGGTCTTAAGGAGTACTCTTACGTTTTATTACTAAATAACAAATTACATCATAATTTAGTTCCTATTAGTTCATGACTATTATGAGCACATGTATTAGGTCTTAATATAGGTCATAATAGATCTCTAATTAGGTATTAGGGCTAATTAGGTCATAACTAGGTCTAGAATTAGGTCTAATTGTGTCCTAATCTAGGTCTAATTAGGTAGGGTTTCTAGGGTTTAGGGTTTAGGGTCTTAGGTCTAATAAGGTAGGGTTTAGGGTTTAGGGTCTTAGGTCTAATTAGGTAGGGTTTAGGGTCTTAGGTCTAATTATGTCTTAATTTAGGTCTAATTAGGTCTTCTTTATCAAATTAGGTATTGCAATATCATGCTTACATGTTTCATTAAGACAAGTCATAATCATCAACTTAAAATATGGAGAGAGAGAGAGAGAGAGATGTACCTTGTTTCTTATGATAATATCTTTCCCGAGCTTCTTCACGTAGTCTTTGTTCAGTCTCTTCTGAATAATGTCATGTACTCTTATTTAACCTTCTTTTTTTATTTCCCATCACAAGTTGCAAAAATGTCTTCTATTTCCAAAATGCGAATTATTTTGGAACTTTTGAATTAACAAGATGACGAAAACATATATTTATTTATATGTAATCGTTCTGAACCTGAAATGACACCTAATAGGCTGACATAGGTTTCTATCGAAATTCATCTCTGACTTTCTATCGAAACTTCTAAATTTCGATTGAAAGTACTTTGGTAAATGGTAAACAAACGCCAAATCATGAAACTACTTTCGATAGAAAGTAGTTTCTACCGAAACCCTCTAAATAGGGGCCATTTGCAGAGGCTAACAAAAATCTACAGTTTTCATGGCTTCGGGGCTCAACCATGGGGCTCAAATGGAAGAATAGGGAGACTTCCTTTTACATCGCACAATTACTCTGAATGAGCTTTCTAACAAATATAGATTTGACAATTTTTGAATTAATTAGGTCTATGTTTTGTGATGTACATCAAATGTAGGTTTTTTTTATCAAAAATAAACCTCCAAGTTTGACGTTCAATGAAAAATAGTAGAAAAGAGATTTTTTTTGTTTGAAAAATAACAGTTCCCTCCGGCTTCGAGTCTACTTTCTATAAAAAAAAATGAATTTTGATAAATACACAACAAGTTATAAGCTATGCAGTCAATGTATGTCAAAATTACGGTTTATGCTACTTCAAACGTTCATGTATGCCCTCTGTATGGATGTTACAAAACCAAATTCGAAAGAAGCACATTGATATCTATTTTGGAAAAAAAATTATGCTCTATGAAGTCAATGTAAATTTTTTAAAATGACGTTTTCAGCAACATAGCAGTTTTAGTGGGAGAAAAAAAAAACTATTAAAATAAATTCAAAATAAATAAATAAATAAATAAATAAATATATATATATATATATATATATATATATATATATATATATATAAAATCTAGACAGAAAATCTTAAAAGACTCTAGTTTACTTCATCTTCCGATTTCAAACGGTTTAACGACAATATGCATTTGAATCTGAAAGTTTCTTTCAAAATGTAGACTTTACTGTCCATTTAGGCAAAAAAGTGTAACCCACTATTGTAGGATCACACACACACACACACACACACACATATATTCTCCTTAAACCACTATTCATATATGTTTGGTTGGTTTTTTCTTATTTTTGGAATGATTTGACTACACACGTATATGTAGATCTCTCTTTCTAAAAAATGCAGATAAAATTTATTTTTATACTAAAGAGTATCTATCTTATAGGTTCCCCAAGAATGATGGGAAAACATGACAAGATATCTTTGAACTTGTACTTCACAAATATTAATCTAGGTGGTGTTTAAAGACTTTATACAAGCGGGTGACTTTTGTTTCTTTTATAGAAGTCATTGAGCTCTAGAGTTTATTTGAAATAAAATGTACTCACTTGCTAATATAATCAATTGATTTTAAGTGATTAATCTAAGATTTAAAATATTATACTAATTTGAACAATTTAATTATGACATATAAAATGTTTGTGCTAAATGAAAGATTTACTATGAAATAAAATGCTTATATTGAATATTTAAAACTATCAAATGACATAAATGAAACAACTACATATAAAAGTTTAATATTCTTTTCAAATTGTTCTATGTTTTTTTTGGAATATAAAAAAATACATCACACAACCATAGTAAATATTATGTAATTTTTTTTTAGTAATGTCATTATACAACTTTTCAAATTACATACATCTAGATATATACATATAAACATGTTATTTAAATTTTCATATAATATATTATTAATTTATTTTAAAATATATAAAATGTAATTTTTTTTAATATTATTTAACTTTAAAAAATAGAGAAAGTCAATTTATGTTGAATAAATAAATCTTAGAAAATTATCATTTATTATAAATATATTTAATAATATTAATATTAATTTATAAATTTTTTGCTATAAGAAAAATTAATGACAAAGTTAATTTATATATTTTTAATACTATACATATTCTCCATGTTTTTTTTAAGGCAAAAGTGGGCGAGCCACTAAATATATTATTAATAATAAATTGATTTGAAAGTTCATCCGGGAAAGAATCAACAAGAAAACTCGGAATCATTGCTTAGTACAAAATTTTGATCCATAAGATTTTCAACATACATAGCAGAATCGAGAGATTAAAATACATATATATGTGAGAGGCATTATATAACTAACCCTAACTACAAAGTCTGCTACATGGGCACACAATTTTAAGGCATAAATCGACAACTATACAATTCAAAATATTATGCTCAAAAAATCTTCAATTGGCTCGCAAGTTGTTTCACACTGTTGGAAATTCATTCCTCCATCTCTGCAGACTCATTTTGTGGAAGTTCATATTGGGGATTCGAAGACCATCCAGCATTCCAGTCATCTATTCGGTCAATAGGGTTATGCATCTCCCAACCGGTCTCCTGGGGCATCATTGTAGTCGAGCTCCAACCCAAAGTGACCGGAGGAGCTGATTCCCGCCCACTCCCTTGTTCTGAGTTAATTATTGGCTCCCAACCAGTTTCGACAGTAGTAATATGAGATGGCCGATTTGGGGTATCTACATCCCCATGTTCTGGAGTCAAGCTATCGTATCACAAAGATGACACTTCCTTGGCCACGCCTTCTGAAGCCTCTCCTTCTTCCCATATATTCCATTCATTGCCTTGAACTGACGGTTTCCATTTTGAAGGTCGAGGAGTAGGGTGTCATGTTGAAGATGAAGGATTCAACAAACCCAGAAGTTCTAGCAGAGCAAAAATAACTTTTCTCACCCTGCTTTCCAGTTGCACTCTAAGAACCCGTGTTGTTACCTTAAGAACATTATTCCAATGCTTAGCATTCTGACAGACGAGCGTTCATTTTACCCCATCATATGTCACCATAAAATCACGATGTTGCAGCAATTGATGGTGACAGAATAAACCCCCAACCTATGCTTGACCATTCCATAAGTCATAGTGTTGCATCGTGTGTTTTAGATTATTCCCAATCTAGAACTGTTTTTGAAAAAATTTAAACGCAAGAATTTCAACCAAATGCGCAGACTGTATCAAATCCATTGCATTGGAGAAAAAGATTGATACTAATTGGGAAGGAAACAAGAACTACTTTGACATGGGTGTTAAGTGTTCATCACCAATTACCTGCTTAATCACATGTTTGATGGAGGTTGAATGGGCAATAAACAAATAGTCTAGCACAAAATCACTAATAATTGTAGGTAAAACCTCTTCATCAGCCCTCGACACTAACCAAATCCTGTAATTTTTTAGCAGCACCTCTCTGTGAAATTTGGAGCAAGCATCACAACAAACATAGACTTCAGCAGTAGCCACCATTTCAAAAGTATAAATCCACATTGCAATGAGCACATTATAAATAGGCAAGCTTGAGTTTGTGGAATCCAAAAGCATTCAATCCAATCGAAATTACTACAATATGCACTAATGAATGCAGCTGACCACTTGGAGTGGCTTATGCGTGTGAACTGTATTGATCCATGTGATTTACATGTGATCGATGATCTTCATCTATCCCCGTACGAAGGCCTCCACGCATCCCTACGGTAACATGGTGATGGGCATTGTCGACCGTTCACTTACCTTGTTTTTCTGTGTGTGTACGAAGCCATAGGATAATGAATTTGGCAATAAGTATTCAGCTATTGTTAAGTACTTTATCCTCATTAATAAGCATTCAGAGGTCATCATTATATACTATTAGATTGATTGAGTTGACTTCTAAAGTCATTATCCCAACACAACCCAAATTCGACAACATGTCTTCTACCTTATTACCTTTGCGGAGTGTGTGTGAAAAAATCACTTCTTGAAATTTTTCTAGCAGGGTCCAAATTTGTTTAACTATATAGGTGAGTTGCCAAGAGAATAACTGTATTTTTAAATAAGCATTAATTATGACCGAAGAGTTGCCTTCAACATGCAGTCGATCAAAGCCTCCCTGTTTAGCAAGAATTAAGCCCAAAAATAAGGTGTGAGCTTCAGCAAGATTATTCATTCCTATAGGTAAGGGTGAAGTTGTAAGCGCCAAAACATCACCCTTTGAATTTCAAATGCAAGCCCCCAATCCTGAGTTACCTGGGTTTCCTCAGGATGCCCCATCAAAATTTAATTTGACTATACCCGATGAGGGCGGGATCCATTTTACCTCCGATCTATCCATTTTTGTTATTCTCTGCTTTGCTATTGCACACCCAAAAGGAATGAAGAGTCTTTTCCAAGCACATAGAATTATGCTATCCCAGTGTGTAACATTTGGATTAAAATTGCATTTGTTCAATCTAGCATTGACAATTTCTGAAATTGATTTATCAATACTACTTCAATTGGAGAGGAGACCTTTCTGAAGATACATTTATTTCTTTCCCACCAGATGGCCCATACTACTAAAGCTGGCGTGCATTTCCAAATACTGTTAAATAGTGACTTCGAATAAAAGTCTGGCCATGATTGGAAAAGGTCCCAAATTTTGTTGGGTAGGGGAGTGCTAAAATTCAGTTTACCTAGGACAGATAGCCAACAATTTTGTGCAAATGGACAAGTCATAAATAAATGGTCCACAGTTTCATTTGGACCATCACACAACAAGCACTTAAATGGAGGTGCTATTCTAAATTTATCTAGTCTGTCACTAGTCAAGACTCTATGCTTAATTTCAAGCCAGGAAAAATAGTCAGCTTTTGGTAGAACAATGTGATTCCAGCAAAAGGAGAAAGCTCGTGAAGGGGTCTTGTCTGATCCTATTTGCTGAAGGAGTCTATATCCCTCTTTAATTAAATAGTTACCATCTATTGCTGGAGCCCAAATTAGTTTTTCCTCACTTGTAGAGAGATATACATGTCTCTTGGAAAGAATGCCTCTAAAAGTTTCTTTATCCCTGTCACTTAATGGTAATTCCTCTGGATCCTTCCATATGACCTTTCCTGAAAATTTGCTCATTGCTGAAATGTAATGAATTAGGGAGATGCCCCAATTTTTTTCTGAGGCCTCTTTAACTTCTATGATATTTTGTATTGACGAAATAGAAGGTTGTCCACTCCACGAATCTCTCCAGAACTTTACACTGCAACCATTATTAACTTCCCACGTTACATACTTCACAACAATATCTCTTGAAGAAATCATGAAGTCCCAAATAGCTAATCCTTTTGGAGGGTCCTGAATTGATATTATTCGTGAGGAATCATTATTTTCCATATATTTCTGCTGCATGATTTGACACCATTTATTTTGAGGTTTTGAGTACATTTGCCAGATTAATTTGCCACCAAAAGCCTCATTTCTTCTTGCTAAGTCGTGCACACATGCTCCTCCTACTGCAGGGATATGTGACATATATTGTAAAGATATGAGAGGTATTTTCTTCTCTTCTTTCATATTTGCAGTCCATAAAAATTGTCTAATTAAGGTTTGTACCTTATGTAGGATGGATGACAAAGCCTTAAGGACTGCTAAATAATAATTTGGAATGGCTGATAATACTGACTTAATAAGCAGGATTCTGCCTAAAAGCGATAACCATCTGGCTTTCCAAGCCAAAATTCTGCCCTTTATTCTTTCCATGATAGAAGACTGTAGCTTTCTTTGTTGGATCCCATGAAAAAGGGAATGCCAAAGTACATGGATGACAAAAAATCCTCTGTAAATCCAAGAATATGAACAATTCGGTCTGATATTACTTTATTAGTGTTAAATAAGTAAATCTTGGATTTTTGTGCATTGATACTTTGTCCTGAAACTATTGAATATAATTGAAGAGTATGTTTTATTTGTCTAGCCTCATGCACATTTGAAGTTCCAAACAATAAAGTATCTTCAGCAAATAATGAGTGTGTGATGGAGATATTAGTGCCAACAATGTGAGCCCCATTCCAAGACCCTGCTAAGTTGTTTTTCTTTATAACCCTACTGAAGGCTTCCGCCATGATTATGAATAGTACTAGAGATATGGGATCTCCTTGTCTTACTCCTTGTGTAGAGGAAAATAATCCTGATGGTTTACCATTAATGATTACGGAAAACCAGGCTCCCAAAATGCATGCTCTTATCCATTTACACCAGCGCTTGGAGAAACCCATTTTCTGCAATACTTGAAATAAAAAGACCCAACAAACTCTGTCATAGGCTTTCATCATATCCAATTTGATAACAAAATTGGAGGACTGATTCGTGTTAATGGAATAAAGAACCTCGTGTGCCATAAAATCCCCCTCCATAGTTTCGTGACACGACACAAATCCACCTTGTTCGGATGAAATAAAGTTAGGGATGAGATGCTGCATCCACAAATAAATGGCCTTCATAATGATCTTATAAGTTATGTTACAAAGAGATATTGGGCTGAAATTTGCGAATGTCTTTGGCTCTTTAATTTTTGGAATGATAGCAATATTAGTAGTATTGAAGTACTTAAGCATGTTTTTATGTTTCCTTGACTCTTCAACCACTACTAATAAGTCCCAAGCAATAAATTCCCATCAACTTTGAAAGAAAAGGGTTGTGAACCCGTCCGGTCCAAGTACTTTGTCCGGAGGAAATGAGAAAACAACTTTACGTAGCTCTTGGATGGTAAAGGGGGCCATAAGAATGTCATTCTCAATCGGGGACACCATTAAGGGGATATCATCCAGAATCTCTTTCAGTTGCGCTTCCAAGGGGGAAGGGGCTGTAGCTGGGGCTAGCAGATTCTTGAAGAAATTTACCCCTTCATCTCGGATTTATTGGGTATTTGAAATCATATTTCCTGATGTCACCTTTGTTATTTCAAATATTGTCTTTGCTGCTCTTTTTTGTTTGGCTGATGCATGGAAGAACTTTGTGTTTTTATCCCCTTCTCGCAACCATAGTTCCCTAGACTTTTGCCTCTAGTATTCCTCTTCTTTGTTGCATAATTCTTCCCGTTCTTCCTGAAGATCTTTTTGCTTTTGGTAGGAGTCATTATTCATAACATTTTGAATAATTTGGCTGTAAATGAGAGACATTTGTTGTTTAACTTCCTCTTTTTGTTGAAATACAATCTTGAAGACTTGCTCGTTCCATTGTTTTATATTTTTTAAAATATGTTTCAGCTTCATTACAAATTGATGCATTTTAGATTCATTAACAAAAGGAGAGCTTATCCACCACTGATTCAAAAGAGGGAGAAAATGCGAATGTCGGAGCCACATTCTTTCAAACTTAAAAGAAGAGTGATGGCTCTTATCAACATTACCTTGTTTGTTGATGGTAAGTGAAATATGAAAGTGATCAGATCCTGGCAATGCCAAAATTTTTGATTGTATTTGAACATTCTATAGCTTCCAATCTTGTGATAATAAGAACCTGTCCAACCTAACAACAATCTGTGCAAACCCTTCTCTCTTGTTTGTCCATGTGAAAGATCCTTGAATAGGATGAATATCCATAAGATTATTATTGTCAACAAAGCAAGAGAAGTCATATATAGTTTTGATAGGTTGGTTGATGCCCCCTATTTTCTCTGATTGATTAAGAATTGCATTAAAATCTCCACCAAGGACGACAATCTATGTGTCTTGGCTTTGAATCAGCCTAGTGAGAAGCTCCCACAATCTCTGTTTATCCTGTGTCGAAGTAGGGCCATAAACATTTAATAAAATAATATCTGTATCAAATTCTATCATCTTGAGGAGTTTCCAATTATGGTCTTGCTGAATGAGTTGTCCTTGAATTGTTTGAGGGTTCCATAGCATTGCCAAACCTCCTGAAGCTCCCATACCTTGGGAATGCGAAGATACCCAGCTAGGCCATTTAGCTATTGTGTTTTCATACTTATCTTGGGAAAGTTTTGTTTCCTGTAGCATGATGATGTCCGCCTTCATAGAATCAAGAGTTGTTTTGATCCTATGTCTTTTGTCAAAGGCATTGATGCCTCTGACATTCCATGAGGTAATCTTCATTACTGACAAGGATAACCTCATGTTCTCCTTGTCATGCATTTGGTAACAACAAAGTTGTCATCTAAGGTAGACTGGATGCCTGCAACAATTTCAATTTGGTCTTCATGCTTTCTGGTCGACCTCTTGTCTTAGGTGTTTTGGGTGTGTGAAGGCATTGTGTAGGTGACTGGTCTATTGAGAGAGTCTGCCTATGATAAAAAAGTGTCATGTGGTCAATGACCTCTGTATTCTGACTGCCCTTACTCTAGTTGAAATTGTCCCACTCAACTTGTGAAGCCAATCTCTCCTTACCCAAATCAGCTGTCATTACCTGGGCCTATTGAATGATACAATTGTCTACCCCCAATTCTTCTTCAGCTGATCCTTCCAAAAACAACTTGGAATTATTATGATCTTCACCCACAATCTATGCATCTTCAAGCAGAGCTGGGCTAATAATATGCTCCTGAGACTGGTATGCATCCATTAGTTCATTTATATTGTCCTGCCTGCATGGAAATGGTGCCAATTGAATGGTCTGATCCTGACACACTTGGAGCCTAGATTGCAGATTAGTTAGTTTGTTAATTGCATTGTGTTCTTCAAGAGTTACTCCTGCTACCCCTGTTTTTTCAAATATCAATTTGGACACTAATTCTGCAATAATTTGGTCCATCTATTGTCTAATCTTGTAGTTTGGCTCCAAGCTTTCATTATTTATCCCTTGAGGTTTCTGAAAAGAGTGAAGGGCATCCATGATCAAGAGATTGTGAGTAGAATAATCATAACCTTTTACTTGTGAGTGAGCCTATGGGACATACAAATAGTTTTCAGATGGAGGCAGCAGCAGTGTGTCATAACTAAAGTGATCATTGGACAAGAACTTCATAATATGTCGAAGAAAATGAGAGATTTTCACAGCCATGTCCATATCCCGAGTAACTATTTCATGGATAATGGAGTCTTTAGAAGCATTATCAGGAGGAGGGTTCCCCGAGTTATTCTGGAAAGTGCATGCTGCAGGATCTGAATTGTAGTCAGAGCATAACATTGTTTCTCCATGATTTCCCAGTTGACATTGCATGTTGAAGTGACCAAGCTTATGTTGAAATTTAAGCACAGTAGCTTCGTCCTGAACGATAGTATTCTGGACCCATGATCCCCATTTGGATCTAATAGTAAGTTGTCTGGGTACTTCTTTATGCATATCTAGAAGCAGACAAACTCTAACATCAAGATGTGGAAATTTGAGTGGAATAAGATCATGTCTGAGAAAAATCCCCAACTTATTTCCAAGGATTTCAATAATTTCCTTATCTCTGTACTCCAGTGGTAAATGGGGAAAGGATATCCAAAATGGGTAAAAATGAGGGCCCTGTGGATCTGGAGTGAAATTGGGTACCCAAGGCATAGTAAATAGTCTACATCCTTGACAAAACCATCCTTTTTGCATATGTACTGCATCTCGATCCTCTTTTGACTTGAATATAGCAACAAAATATTTTGATTCCATATCCAAGAAAGATATTTCTTTAAGCCCTAACCAGGAAGCTGAAGCCCATATTTTAATATCAGAAATGAGAAGAGTGTTACTAGAAAACTTACCAATAAGCGCTGAATGTCGAAGGAAGCCAATATGGTGTCGTAGCAAGTGTTCCAGGAGAGTGACAAGGGGTTGGTCTGGTGCAACCTTGCTAGCCTCCTGATTATCCATTTTTTTGGTGGTTTTCTTTTGCCAGACCTGGGCTGTCTTTTTTGGAATGAAGGGGGCTCTAACGTGTGTTGGCCTAGTTGACCCAAACTTGGTATTCATGCATGCTTGAATATATCAATCCTCCACATAGGAAGAATCCTTATTTTTGCTGTCATTGCTTAGCCCCACTCCTGGCTGCTTGCCTGATTTCTCCATCTGGCTCATGAATTTGGATTTATTGAGGGTTGGTGAGCCAGGAGGTGACCCCTCACAAATAGAAAATATAGGTTGTTTTTGAAACAAGGGATGATTTTGTTGACCATATTGAGATGGCTTTCCAACCCTAAGATGTTTTTGGCCCTTTAATGGATGCGGTTTTTTGAAATTCTGTGTTTCCTTCCCAAATCCAACTTCAAAATTTGGTGCATCGTGCTGGTGTGATAGGAGGTCCTGAGAGTGCCTACCTTCCTCTGCCTGGCGAGAAGCTTCTCCTACTTCATAAGATCGCATACCTAACCAGGACCTATTGGGTATGGCTTCTATTTTACAGAATGCAGGGCGAACCTTGTTGCCTGACAGATCCACTCAAAAATCTTTGTGAACATGAAACCGAGGGTTAACAAAGAAGGGTTTTGCAGGTTGTACCGCAACTTTACCCCAAAAAATTGATCGCTTTTTCCTTTCCATCCTGAGTATCTTGTTGTCTACTGTGTGTGGAAAATGTGTTTTTATCCACAAAAGGGAAGTGCTGGAACCCAAGAACTATGTGTGCATTGGTCGCAGGTTGTACAATCGAGATGCCAGTAAATATTTTGGCAAAATCATTTTGTGGATTGGGAGAAAACCTGCGAGAAGTCAGATCTAGGTTTTTCAAATGTTTCCTTTTGAATCCATGCCATTGTTGACCTTTCCCTTTTCATCCTCCTATTCCTGGTCGTACTCGTGCTTCTACTCCTTCTCGTACTTGTACTCCTGCTCCTGCTCCTGCCATTTTCCTGTTAACCAACTTGAAGCAATGTTGCTACTGAACCTTACACAAGAAGACACATACATAGTCTCCATGTTATTTGTATTAAAATTATAATTTAATTTTGATATATAATCTCGTCAATGGGCCCTTGGTCTACTGGTGAAGTTAAATGGTTCACAAAGAGCCCACTAGGGATCAAGTCTTGCTGAGTGCAAGGCCCGACACAAAATAATAATATAAATCTAATTATTTAAATGAATTTATACATAATTTATATATAATGTATAATTAAATATAATATAGTTAAATTAAACACATTATATATAATATAAATTCTATATATTATTATTTAGTTAATTAAATATAATATGTAATAAAATAATTAATTGAATTTTAATCTCTTTTTATTCTTAATTCATAGCCACAATGTGTATTTACTTTAACACATGTATTGTGACTGATTGACTTACGACTTACAAATTAATGTTGTAGTTACATAGTTCGTGCGCTCAATATGGTATGCATGTGACACATCCAACCATATCGAATGATATGGCTAGATAGCTGGTGTCGTCAACGCTTAGGGTCTTTTTTCACAAAGCATTTCAACTCTAACAATATCTAGCAATATTCAAACTTTGGCAACACAAAACAAAATTCTGGTCACAATAAAATAAATTTTGGAAATGGTGGATTTTTGGTTTTCTCGATGGAAACACCATACCTGATAACAAGGCTAGGTTCATACATTATGGAGGAAAACATCAGGGTAGATGAGGTAGATTTTCCAAAAGATCTTTCAAAATACAAGCAAGATGCTCACACAATCTCGTTGGAAGAACTTGAGGGAAGAAATGAGAAAGTGAACAAAAAGGAACATGAAGTTTTATCTTAGATAGAAATATTGATACATTATACCCCACCTTTTTCCACAAGGATTTTGGAACCTCACACTTGCACACAAGTCAAGGTTTCAAATACAAGTGAAAGATTGACATTTGTAAGTGTCAAGCAATACAAGGGGATACTATAATGAAGGCAAGCCAAAATAATGGGAAAGTTAAAGTGGTTAGGGCATAATAGATTTTTCATAATCTTACCAAAGATGATAAGCTTTAGTGCAATAATAGTCAATCACGAAACACAAGAAGAGAAAGAAAGAATAGACGAAAATACAATAAAATCATGAAAACCTTGAAAACCAAGCTAAAAGGGTATGTTTAACGAATCACCAACTTAAATACATCGAGGGAATGAAACAACAAGAGGTGGAATTAGAAGAGGAGGCTAATGGTAAAGGAAGGCTTGACCAATATAGCTCTAACTTAAACCCCTTAACTCGGCTTTCAAATTTGTATGTTAATGATAAAATGGGGCTAAAGAGGAGACATAAAGGTTTAGAAGCTTTAGAACAGATGAAGTATGACAAATAGCAAGAGACAATGTATACCAATCACAAAATTGCCCAAGAAAGCATGTTTTTCAAAGAGGATAGTCAAACTACAAGCCAACTTGAAAATGAGATAGCAAAAAATCTTGTCCATGAAGCAATAATTATAGTAGATTAAAAAAGGACATTTTCTTAAGGTAGCAAAGGAAATAGACACTTCACATATATAAGAGTTTCAATCAATAATAACAACATATAGATCAAGGAGGTTGAGTTAAAGGAACAAATTCAAGGGTGGCAATCATGAGCATAGACAACAAAAGGGTCAACAAAGAGCCAAAGAGAACTCATAGAGAGTTAATAGGAGAATAAATACACTAAAATGATAGGGCAGACAATTTAATAATAAAGGGTTTGAAGGACCATATAGAAGGTGAGCACACTAACAAGTGAATAAGAGACATTTTAGTAGACAAGTTAGAGTAGACAAGACATGTTCACAAAGAAAGATGAATTGGGATGATTTTACAAGATGGTAGAAATATAAATGTAAGGGTAACATTGAAAAACATAGAGGACAAGAAAATAATTATGAGCAACAAACGGTTTCTGAAAGGTACACAATTATACATAGATGAAGATTTAACTCCATTAAAATTAAATGAGAGAAGAAAGGAATGGGAAAAGTAGTAGCAATAAGAAACACGGGTATTGAAGCATGGATGTATAGAGGGAAAGCCCATATCAACAATAAAACAACTGTTAGAATAATAAGAAGAATAATGCAAATATAAACACGGAAGAGAACACAAAGACACAGAGATTTAATGTGGTTCACCCAATCCCTGGGCTACGTCCACCAACAGCGAGTCCAATATCTTTATTATTATCCAGTGATTACAATCTGAAACCTGCAACTCAATACCGTTACAGGAAGCTATGAAAATCCCTCATACAATGAAATCTCAAAACCCTAAGCCCTTTTCACAAGCATATTTCACCTAACCTAATTAGGACAAAAAATACTCTGACTAATAGAAAATCAATGGTCAACCCTTTACAATATTATTAAAGCCCCTTGACCCCATCAGGGGCTCTGCCCCTTGACCCTAAGCATGGGGCCCAAATAGATATGTCTGGGGGGGAAACCGCACTGAAAGAAACTGAGTCTGATTAGGCTCCACATACATAACAACAACAAATAGTAAATAGGAAGGTAGGGCCCCCAGACACACCTCTCAATGGTAAGTTGGAATTGTAGAGTATTCTTGGGGGAGAGGTCCTAGTTTAGGGATCGTAGTAGAGGGGAAGGAAATAATTATCCTCATTGAGACACATGAGCATGAGGGTTGTAAGTTTCCAAACTTTTAAGCCTACATGAAGATATTAGTTTGGAATAAGATAATTGAAAGTGGGAAGGGCCATGGAGGGGTAGCAATTTTAGTAAGAGAATTTTGGGAAAGAATCATACATGTTGAAAAGGAATACCCAAACAAGAAGTAAATAGAGATAAAAACAAGGATTAAAGAGCTCATAATCTATCTTGTTACATGTTATTTTCCTCCTTATAGTTCAAAATTCTATAAGAAAAAGAAACTAGACAAAGATGACCCATATACAACCTTGAAAGGGGATATATTTGATGACATGTAACTGATTGAATGTTTGAAGATGTTAAGTTGAGCACCAAAATGCAAAAAGATAATGCAAGAAATTAAATCAGTTAATGGATTGTATTGTCATTGATGTCAACTTGATATAATCTAATCGGTTATAATCAAAGTGTCAAAGACTTCAGAGAATCAGAGAGATAAATATTATGCTTTTTGTAATGCATAAAAGACAAATATTCACTATGTGACTTCAAATACCGACGGTCAGTGGAACCTGACGGAAATAGATCACTAACAGTCAAGTCACAGTGATGCCCGAGCAAGGACATCGAAGAGAATTACTGACGAACAAAATTAAAAGCATACCCGACGGCCAGAAACATAGTGTAAGCCGATGGAGAAGCCCGAGGAGAACTGGAGTGTTGATCGACACTATCAAAGAGTTAAACACTGAAACAAATGGAGTTCAGAAATGACAAAATATCTAGCTGGCAGAGCTTAATATAGACTTAATTGGAAGTTATCATTGTTTCCATAGACAAGATAAGCCAGAGATAAGTAAATGATTTAAAGTTGTTTTGTCCAGTTGGCAAGAAGATCTCTGCAAGATAAAACATGAGTTTTGCTTTAAATCTAATTGGCTAAGATTGTGGATCATGCCAAGTTCAAGAAAATCAAGAAACTAACAATGGTGATATCATGTCTATTTAAGAGACAAATTTGATTCATTACGGATCAAGGGGAGTGAATAAAAAATAGGATGCTGAAGAGAAACTAATGAAGAACAACTTCATACAGTCCTGATCAATTAAGATAAGGAAAGAGCTAAAGTTTTCTGCTGACACCGAGCAAAAGAGCAAAACATCACCGAGTAGAATCAAAGTGGAGCAAAGGTATAAACAAAGTTATATTGATTAGAATAATTTTATGAGATTACAATAGATCTAAAAATCTACAAGTATAAGTTGTATATGTGAACATATCATACTATTTCAATTTAACCATTGATTCAGAAAGTCTCTTAACCGAGCGGGATTTAAAGATCCTTTCTATATTGAGATACATCCAAAGGAGTATCAGAAAGTTTGATCATGAAGATAGCATGAGATGCCAGATACCTATTGACAGGCCAAGTGAGTGTTTGATCAAGGAAGGTAGCATAAAGATGCCCGATATCAAGTGACAGACTAAACTTTTAAATCCTCTAACAAGGTCACACCTAATAGTGTGTTTGTAACCTTTAACAGGGTTGTCTCTTCACCGAGCTCACTTTAGAAGAGAGAAAATTTTGGGTTACCAGTCCCAAGTGTTTTTTCCCTTAACAGGGTTTCCACGTTAAAAATCCATGTGTCAATGTGTTTATGAGTCATTAATTTAGTGTTTTGCATTACACATAACTTAATTGGATTGATTGGTATACTGTAGATAATTTAATTTATTTTGGTAAATTAACAAATTGCTTTTTGGTAAACATACAGTAGAAGGTTTTACAAAGCATTCCGAGTAGTAGTAATTTGATAAAAGTATTTGGAGGCATTCATCTTATAGGACTGAAGATAACTAGAGGCTTAATATCATGGTACTAAGTTTTAAGGGTTGATTATTGGAATATTTTTGAGGCCACTGATTCACCCCCCTCTCAGTTATTACTAATAATTGGTATCATAGCTTGTGTGCTCAGAAAGGGAGTTTAACAGCTCAAGCAAAAGATCATAAGATGAACAGACGAGATGTGCCCAAGTTGAATAAAGACAACTTTGCATCATGGAAAAGAAGAATAAGACTCCACCTATCAGTTATTGGAAATGATATTGTTCAATACTTAGATACTGAATATGTGTTGCCTACAGGACCTCATACTCTCAAGCAATTAAGAGTTAAGCATGAGCATAACTGCATGATGATAGAACTTGCATCATCACTCTCCGATGCTGAGTTTGAAGATGTCAAACCTGCACCTCTGCAAAGAAAATGTGGGATAAGTTGAATCTAGTACATGGAGGAGATGCTAATGTACTAAGAGCAAAGGCATAAAGCCTAAGAGGGAGGTTTGATGACCTAAGGATGAAATAAGGAGAAAACATCACTCAATTTAGCTGCAAAATAAAAGAGGTAGTCAATGCTATCCGAGGAGTTGGATGTACACTTGAAGATGAGACAGTGGTAAGTAAAATCTTAAGAACCTTATTGCCTGTATATGCTATTAGAGTTTCTGCTATTCAAGAAATGAGAGCATTTGCAAACAATACAGTTACTCTAGATAGTCTGATTGGTAGACTAATATCATTTGAGATGAACAACTTTGATAATAGTGTCTTACCATCTGTAGAATCTGCATTCAAATCTTCTTTAAAGATAAGTAATTCAAGTCATAGACATGCTATTAGAAATGATAGTGAAAGTGATAATGAAGAACAAGGACTTGATGAGATTGAAACACTAATGGCAAGAAGATTGTAGAGAGGCAAAGGTAAATAAAAAGGTAAGTTACCACTTGTATATTTCAATTGTAAAGAGGTTGGACACTTTGCTGCAAGATGTCCAAACCAAAGAAAAGATGACAAAGGATATAATAGATCATGTGAGAAGAAGTTTGATAGAGGTGATAATAGGGATTACTGAAGCAACTGACAATCTGACAAGAGAGATACCCGAGACTACAAGGACAAAGGAAAGAAAGCTTGTTGCATAGCTGAGAACAAAATTGATGACACTAACACCAAATCATAAGAAGACATCGAGATGGTATTTGTAGCCATGAAGGATGATTCCGATGAAGATGAAGAAAGGGATGTAGAAACTACACTCATATCTAAAGTAAGTAAAAATGATGTCTGGATCATAGATAGTGGCTGCACTCACCATATGACCGGTGATAAACAAAATTTTGAGACTTTTGAATACTATAATGGTGGTTCAGTGAGAATGAAAAATGATACACCTTGTCCAGTTGAAGGTAAAGGAACCATAATGTTGAATAACCTAATAAAATGTGAAAATGCCTACCGGGTTAAAGGAATGAATTACAATTTGTTAAGTGTTTCTCAGTTGAACAATTCAGGTCACACAGTAGCATTTGAAAATAAGAAGGCAAAGATCTTCAATGAATCAGGAAGGTTGATTGGTACCGGTGAGCAGACAAAAGGTAACCTTTTCTATCTTGATGACACTAACACCACTTGTTTGATGGCTAGA
>MU225015.1:655784-687256 GCA_018584345.1 Thuja plicata | reverse complement strand
CAAAAGGTAACCTTTTCTATCTTGATGACACTAACACCACTTGTTTGATGGCTAGAAATGAAGACATATGGTTGTGGCACAAAAGATTGTGTCATGTGAACTTTGACAACATGATAAAGATAAGCAAAAAAAAGAATGTCATAGGCTTACCGACAATGACTAAGCCTGAGCATATCATGTGCAAGAATTGTCAAAAAGGTAAGATGACAAAGTCTAGTTTCAAGAGTAAAACCCATACATCTAATGAAATTCTAGAATTAGTCCTTACAGATCTATGTAGACCCATGAGGACAAAGATCTACTATGGAGATAGGTATTTTATTCTCTTTGTTGATGATTGTTCTAGAATGATGACAGTCATGTTTTTAAAAGATAAATCAGAAACACTCAAGATGTTTAAATTGTACAAAGCAATGGTAGAAAAAAAAAGTGAAAAGAAATTGAAATACTTAAGGTCAGATAGAGGAGGGGAATTTACTTAAGAAGAATTCACTGACTATTGCAATGAGCATGAAATTAAAAGACATATTTATGCACCAAGAACACCACAACAAAACGGAATTGCTGAGAGGAGAAACAGATCAATTGTTGACTGTGCAAGAACATTGATGATTGAGAAAAGCATCAATCAAAATTTCTGGAGGGAAGCTCTTAGTACTGCTATCTACACATTGAACAAAGTACAATTGAAGAAGGACACAAATAAGACACCATATGAGCTTTGGTATGGTCATGCACCCAATGTAAGTTACTTCAGATTCTTTGGTAGTAAATGTTATATTTTGAAGGATGATAGAAAGGGAAAACTTGACTCCAAAAGTGATGAAGGTATCTTTCTAGGGTAATCAACCAAAAGAAAGGCTTATAAATGTCTTAACAAGTCATCTAACAAAATCATTGAAATTGCAAATGTGAAAATAGATGAATTTGCAGAAAAGAATGATAAGGAAAGCAAAAAGGAACCAGAGGACTAAAACATGCTTGTTTATACAGAACCTGACACTCTACTTGAGCAATAGTGTGTCACTCCCAAGCATCAAAACATTGCACCCGAGCATTAGGCTGCAATTACCAAAAATCAGGATAATACTCAAGATGATGTTCTGAATAATGAAGATGAGAACGAAGGTCAAGCAACTGATCAGAATGATGAACCAAGAGTTGAACTGAAACTTTCCAAGTATGTCAGAAGCCATCATCTACATAATCAAATCATAGGAGACAAGAAGGTTGGAACAAGAACAAGAAGTAAGTCACTAAACACAAGATGTTTATTTTGTGATTTTGAGCCTAAATATGTTTACAATGCACTTGAGAATGAAGAATGGGTCAGTGCTATGAATGAAGAAATAAAACAGATTGATAAGAACAGTACATGGACACTAGTACCGAGACTAGATGACAATAATGTCATTGGTACCAAATGGATATTCAAAAACAAGCTGAATGAGAATGGAGAAGTCACTAGAAACAAAGCAAGATTAGTATGCAAGGGATATGCACAAGAAGAAGGTATTGATTATGGTGAAACATTTGCACCCGTTGCTAGACTAGAAGGAGTTAGAATATTACTTGCTTATGCTGCATTTAAAGGATTCAAAGTATACCAGATGGATGTCAAATCTTCATTCCTAAATGGAATACTTGAAGAAGAGGTATACATTGAACAACCAGAAGGGTTTGTTGATCCAAACAAGAGAAACATGGTTTGTAGACTACATAAAGCCTTGTATGGATTGAAACAAACACCAAGAGAATGGTATGAAAGACTTCACTCATATCTCATTAGCATAAAGTTTGTTAGAAAAAGTGAAAATAACAATCTATACTTAAAAGAAGATACCGATGGTAATATTTTGATTGCTGAAATTTTTGTTGATGATATCATTTTTGGGGGAAATGAATTGTTATGAAAATCCTTTGCTAATGAAATGAGCAAGGAATTTGAAATGTCTATGTTTGGGGAGATCAAATTCTTTCTTGGTCTATAAATTCTTCAACAAAATGCAGGCATTTACATCCTCAGTCCAAATACATCAAGGAAGTGCTGAAGATATTCAAGATGGAAGATTCCAAACCAGTTGGAACACCTATGGCTACTGGATGCAAGCTGAAAAAATAAGACAAGACAAATGAGGTAAACCAAACCTTATATAGATCAATGATTGGAAAACTGATGTATGTTGTTCATACCAGACCATATATTGCACATGCAGTGGGGATAGTTGCAAGATTCTCTACTAATCCCAAAGAATCACATATGACTGTTGTCAAGAGGATTCTGAGATATCTGAAGAACACCGAGGACTATGGCTTATGGTACAAAAGAGAAGGAAAATTTGAGCTACAAGTCTATATAGATGTTGATTGGGCCGGAAACATTGATGACTGAAAGAGCACAACTGGAGGAGCATTCTTCATGGGTGATAGACTTGTCACATGGATAAGAAAGAAGAAAGGATGCATCTCTCAGTCTACTGCAGAAGTAGAGTATGTGGTTGCTGCTGCAAATTGCTCAAATATTGCATGGATCAAACAATTGCTGGAAGGTATTAATATGAAGATTCTTGAACCAGTAATTATCTACTGTGATAACACCAGTGCAATTAACATTTCTAAAAATCCATTCATGCATGCTAAGACTAAGCATATTGCTATCAAGTATCACTGTCTAAGAGAATAGGTGCAAGAAAAAGAAGTGACACTGGAATATGTTCAATCAAAGGAACAATTAGCTGACATATTCGCCAAGCCATTACCGAAGGATACATTTGAGTACCTGGGATAGAGACTAGGGGTCCAACCCTTGTCTATTGGTCATTAAGCTAACTAGGAGGTTGCATCAGCCTATACCAAACCGACAGATCATTCATGTTGATGCAAACACTGACAAGGACAACAACAGATACATCTGTACACAACAAGGTACAAATCTACACCAAAAATTAGAACATTGTATTGCTAATGGATAGGGAAAATCAAGGAATATAAAGGATGGAAATGATAAAAAAAAATAAGGAGAAGTATTTTTGTTTGGAATTTTTGTCAAAGGGAGAGATGATCTTCTAATTATCATACAAAGGGAGAGATGATTCCATTATCACATAAAGGGAGAGATGATATAAAAAGGAGAGATGATCTCATTATGATAAAGGGAGAGATTATATCATTATCCATGAAATGAAGTTCCTGAGAATCAGAAGGAAGAAGTTAATCAATATTCTAAGGGAGAGAAATTGATTACATATGAAATATCCATCTAAAGGAGAGAAGTAAATAGAGGGAGAGAGTTCAGACAAAGATAAAGAATGTTGTCAAAGGAAAAAGAGATTGCCAAGAAGAGGAACAGTCAAGGCAGAGCACATATCAGAATAGAGATATCAGATGATACATCTATCCAGTGAAGGGATTGAAGATTAAAGACAAACCACTCTGCAAGAAACAAATCTAAGCTATTTGAGCTTACCAAGAGCCAACCATTTGTAATAGTTACATTAGGAAAGCTTGATGAAACTGTATATTTCATATTGTATTAGTGATAGTATAGTATGATAATGTAGTATGTTGCCATCAATGCCAAAGGGAGAGATTGATGACATGTAACTGATTGAATGTTTGAAGATGTTAAGTTGATCACCAAAATGCAGAAAGATAATGCAAGACATTAAATCAGTTAATGGATTGTATTGTCATTGATGTCAAATTGATATAATCTAATCGATTATAATCAAAGTGTCAAAGACTTCAGAGAATCAAAGAGATAAAGATTATGCTTTATGTAATGCATAAAATACAAGTATTCACTATGTGACTTCAAACACCGATGGTTAGTGGAACCCGACGGAAAGAGATCACCGACAGTCAACTCAAAGTGATGCCTGAGAAAGGACACCGATGAGAAAAATCACAAGCATACCCAATGGCCAAAAACATAGTGTAAACCGATGGAGAAGCCTGAGGAGAACTGGAGTGTTGACCGACGCTATCAAAGAGTTAAACACCAAAAATAAATGGAGTTCAGAAATGACAAAATATCTAGTTGGTAGAGCTAAATAGACTTAACTGGAAGTTATCATTGTTTCCATTGACAAGACAAGCTAGAGAAAAGTAAATAATTTAAAGTTGTTTTGTCCAGTTGGCAATAAAATCTCTGCGAGATAAAACATGAGTTTTGCTTTAAATCTAATTGGCTAAGATTGTGGATCATGCCAAGTTTAAGAAAATCAAGAAACTAACAACAGTGATATCATGTTTATTTAAGAGACAAACTTGATTCATTACGGATCAAGGGGAGTGAATGAAAAAGAGGATGTTGAAGAGAAACTGATGAAGAGCAACTTCATACAGTCCTAATCAATCAAGCTAAGGAAATAGCTAAAGTTTTCTGCAGAGACCGAGCAACATAGCACAACATCACTGAGCAGAATCAAAGTGGAGCAAAGGTTTAAATAGAGTTATATCGATCAGACTAGTTTTATGAGATTACAATAGATTTGAAAATCTACAAGTATAAGTTGTATATGTGAACAGATCATACTGTTTTAGTTTAACCATTGATTCAAAAAGTCTCTTAACCGAGTGGGATTTAAAGATCCTTTCTATATTGAGATACATCCAAAGGAGTATCAAAAAGTTTGATCATGAAGATAGCATGAGATGCCAGATACCTATTGACAGACCAAGTGAGTGTTTGATCAAGGAAGGTAGCATAGAGATGCCCGATATCAAGTGATAGACAAAAATTTTAAATCCTCTAACAAGGTCACACCTAATAGTGTGTTTGTAACCTTTAATAGGGTTGGCTCTTCACCGAGCTCACTTCAGAAGAGTGAAAATTTTGGGTTACCGATCCCAAGTGGTTTTTCCCTTAACAGGGTTTCCACGTTAAAAATCCATGTGTCAATGTGTTTATGAGTCATTAATTTAGTGTTTTACATTACACATAACTTAATTGAATTTATTGGCATACTTAGATAATTTACTGTCTTTCGGTAAATTAACAAACTGCTTTTCGGTAAACATACAGTAGAAGGTTTTACAAAGCATTCTGAGCATTAGTAATTTGATAAAAGTCTTTGGAGGAATTTATCTTATAGACTGAAGATAACTAGAGGCTTAATATTGTGGTACTAAGTTTTAAGGGTTGATTATTGGAATATTTTTGAGGCCACTGATTCACCCCCCCTCTTAGTTATTACTAACAATATTTGCATACAACCACAAAGGATAAATTATCTTAATTAGAGACTTTAATTATAGAACAAAAAATCACCAAGATCTTTACCTCGGTAATAAAGAGGGAATAGCAGATAACCCTTTATGGTTGGAAGAGGAAGGGAAAGAAAACTGGGAAAGAGTATCTCAAGATGAAAAAATATCTACCACATAGTATGGGTAGGAAAACTAGGCGTTCATAGCTTGTATGACATGATTATATGCAGTCGATTAGAAGCTTGACCAAGCTAAAGGAATATTACATGCTACACCTACAATGGTAAACGTGTGGTGAATAATGTTATAAGTTCAAAGAATCCATGACAAGTCTAGTAAACATTAAGGTGAAGGATTGCCCTGTAAAAATGAAATAAGATCATAACCCAATATACGTAAAGATGAGTATGAAAAAGATAATCAAATCCAAGAGAAGATGTAACAAAATTAAAAGAAAGAGGCTACTCAAGGTACAATTCTTTTGATGCGTGAAAACCAAGAAACCTTTTGAACAATGCTCAAAAGAAAATTACAAGAAGTAGGAGTCAATGAGAAGGTCAATTCAAACAATAAAGCAATAGATATCATCAAGATGACCTCAATAATTCTCAAGGCCCATAGTTCATCCAAAAGGTCTAAGCCTAAAAGAAGCAACAAAAATTGTTTTTTGACAAACCCGTGGTATGATGAAGAATGTAAGGTAGCAAAGAAAATGCTCAAAATATGAGGGAATAACATGGAATATAAAAATATAATAATACTTTAAAAAAGAGGATTATATTCAAACCAGATGGAAGGAACTAATTTCACTTTGGAGGCACAACCTAAGAGGCCTTTGGAAAGAATTGTAGCAAAAAGACAAAAAAAAAGAGAGAACAATACTACGTATCCTCAATGATTAGAGTATTCAAAGCAACTATATGAGAGAGTAAAAAAACAAATACATCCCTGTAGTAATCAATTAAAGAGATAAAATCTTCTCTTCAATAAATGTCAAAGAAGAAATAAGAAAACTTTCCCTAGATAAGGCTTGAGAAACATACGGTCTACAAGAAAAATATTTAAAATGGGCTTAGATGTCCTCACACCTCAAATAAAAATAATATTTAATGGAGTTATTCAGAATGGGTTTCCAAAAATCAGACAACTAGTGTTGTTATCTCCTTTCTCAAAAGTGGCAACATCAACAACCCTTCAAATTACTGCACTATAACCATCAATCCTCTTTTCAATATTTTTTTTGCGGGGAGCATGATAGAAAGACAAATTCATATTTGGGTTGAAAAGGAGGGAAGGAGGGAAAAAAGGAAAGGACTTAGGCCAAATCACTCTACAATCAACCACTACATTACACCTAGATAGCTAATTAAGAATATTTAGGATAAGCGGGGAGGAGAGGTCTTTTGCTACTTTTTTCACTTCAAGAAAGCTTTTGGAATGATAGATATAATTAAATTTTGGAGTACCATGGAAGAATTGGAAATCCTGAAAAATTATATAGGGTTGTTCTCCATAGTTTGTATGACCAAGTCTAGGCCAAAATTTGAACCAAACAGGGATTATCAAAATCTTTTAGAAGTGACATTGGGGTCAATCAGGGCTATCCATTATCCCCTAGACTATTTTGGTTGTACATTAAAAAATTAGAGGAATGGATAGACAAGTTTTATGGTGGAGGTTTCACTTGACTAGTTTGTAATAAAGTTGATTAAATATGCACATGATCTTATTTTAATGGGAAAAACAACACAAGATTTGATGGAACACTTGAAATATCTAGAACTATTTTGCCACAAGGTGGAGATGCAAGTGAAAGAAACCAAAAATAAGGTCATGAGATTTACCTTGAAGAGAAAGAAGATTCATAGAAAATTTATTTTTGAAGACAACCCCTAGCAACTATTCAATAATTATAAGTACCTTGGTATTTATTTCCAAAATAAATTCTATTGGGAAATTTCTAGAGCAAAGAGGATACAAGGAGGATAAAAAGCCTTATACTCACCATGAAACATATGAAAAAGGCATTAAATTCATAGGACAACTAAGAGGGGGTGGTGAATCGATTGTCAATAAAACTTTCAAACCTTTTCTTGAATTAGATCCACAAAAACTTATCCTTAATTCTTTAACCACAAAAAGATATAACATGAAAGAGCGTGTAAAAGAAAAAACCACCATACACAATGGAACACTAGATTTACGTGGAAAACCTTGTTAAGGGAAAAACCATGGAAAAAATCAATTCTCAAATATATATGGACATATGTTAGGGTGACACTGATTAAGGTGATTTTTACAAAGAAAATCTCATTGCCAGAGCACCCACTATCCAAGTAAAGGCTCACTCCCCAAATGAAGAAGGATAAAAAAGAATAGATCCATCACTTATGCACTTCTACAACTCAATCAAATGACTTGTAGATACCTTCATCTCACTTCTTTTGATAGCTAGCACATGAAAGTCCACACTACTCAATATAACAATTCATACCACTTCATACATACAATGGGGATATATCATCTTTCATACATCCTCATCACATACACACATACTTGCACAAATTCACATGCCACACACCTTTTCTTCAATAATTCATCCTTTATTTATACCATCCTTTCATTTTTAATATCTCCCATTGTTAGCTAAGCATCTTAACCGAAGACAATTTGAATTATGTCGACACAAAACATTCCCCTAGTGGAAAGGAATGAGAAGTGGACCGCAACATGCTTTGATTGGGACCAAAATAATAATCATACACATTACATTTCATCTTATATACACATAGTCGATTAATTAAAGTGTAAACACTCGAGGTTGGCCAAGCCTAGAGTAAAGACACTATCAAACTTTGAAACTATGCCTCCAAAACTCAAAACCTCATACCATATGAACTAAATGAAGCTAAGGACATTAAAAACTCAATTCCAAAACCACAACATTAGAAATCATCATGCAGAGAAATTTAGAGCATGCATTTTACACAGGAAACAATGTCAATCACAGTCATACATAGATGAACACCAATTCCACTAAGTTGTGATCCGAAGCAAAAAAAACTTAAATCCAACATCTCCAAACATTACTCAAGAACATACCAAAACCTCATCACTATATTTACAATAAGAATAATATGCGAAGCAAAACTCTTGACACCACTGCACATGAAACAGTCACTAATGACAAAAATAGCATGTTGACATCAATGATAACATTACTAACTTGACCATCAACTCATTCATCTCAAACTACAATAAAAGGGTCAAGTTTTGGGACTGGAAAACTAAGAAAACTCTTTTTGGGCTTCTTGTGATTCTAGTGGTGCTATATGGTTGTAAGGAATGCGGTAAAAACACTTCAACAAGAAAGTAAAGAGAGCTAGAGAGATTACAAAAATATTTAATCACAAACAACCTCAAGATTAAATCATCTATTTCATATGAGATTGTCTCGATAGAGGCCGAAGCTTTTCCTATTGAGGTGCTAGATATGTTCTAGTTGCTAATTTATATAAGAAGATTAGAGAACATGAAGTTGTGTTGCTGGCCAAAAATGGTAGCATAAGAGAAATTAGACAAAAGGAAGAGCATGTGGATGAAACAAAATAATAGACTGATAAATACGTGGGGTATTAGCATAAGGGAGCATCCGAATAAAAATGGGGAACTATAAAAGTATGTGAAAGGAAAATTCAAAGAAATCATATAGATAGGGAAACTTGGGAGAAAAAAAGATATTGCATCAAACATTTTAACTCCACACATGATCATACATGAAAGAACTACATAGGATGAATTAAAATGGAAATAAAAAATGTTAATTTCTCAAATAAGAACTATTTCATATCAACTTAGATGTGAAACTGGAAGATGGATGACACCTAAAGAAGAGTGGGCATAATGAAGATGTTTATTGCACTTAAGAAGTGGTGGAGAAAAAATGGCATTACATCATCTAGTACCCATCCTACAAGGTTATTCAGACCAACTACATTGAGACATTAAACATGAACTCCTTGAGATTTTTTTTTGACGAATCTCAAAGATACCAGGGGTCACAAATTTCCTAATCAAAATGCATAGCAGAAGATCCAAGATGTAGAAGGAAAAAGAGACTTGGTGTAGTTTTGGGCTTTTTGTTTTAGGCATTATGTGCTTTTATGTTTGTTGGATATATCTGGGTCGAATAGGATGTTTGGCCTCAAGGACATTATTAAAAACTTTCATTCATTCATTAATAGATTGATTGATAAACAACATCAATGATATCAACCACAAAATTTTTTTCCATGTCCCCAACTTCACTTATCATTTTAAAATTGAAGTGATGCTTTAGTATCAAGTTATCCTCTTCCAAACACAACTAAACTATGAAATTAATTTCTAATTTTTTTTTATCATTATTTTAAAGGGTTAAATAGTTTTGTGTAGGTTTTAGGTACTCTTTTGAGATTGTAAACACTCTCCTAATCTCTATGTTCTCATAAAATTAATTTGTAGTAACATTAAAATATGTTACTTTATTTCACCACTAGTAGAATCAATCAATTCAAAACTAAAACTTTTTTCATCTCATTTGCATTTTTTAAATGATGAAGTTGATCTTGTAGTAACCCTAGAAGTTATTGGCAATCTACCTCAGTAAGACATAGTGACACAACACAATTAATTCTTGGAGGAGCCTCATTTATCGCAAGAATTGATGATCATATGGATTTTTTGGAGGATTAAAACTTGTTTCATTAGAAATTTGACAATATATCAATAATTTAAAAATAATAAATGAGCGACTTTGTAGGGTTCTAATTAAAAAGGTATAAACTTTAACAACTTTCTTAAACTATAAATATAAAATAAAATAATATTTATATTATTTTGGAAATTAAGGTCTCTCAACTTTAGCCATTCCTAGAATTATGTTAATTATTTAAAGCCTAAATCCTAGTTTATTTCTCATCATATGTTTTCCATCTAGTGTGACATGACACAATGAGTTGTCTTCATACTAGGAGGTGACATGGAAGATGAGAAGAATATATTTTGTCCCTATATAGGAAACTAGGTGTCTCACTTTGGTAGAGATATTTTGGCATTTGCCAACATCTTAGAAATATGCTTGACATTATCGTATGCCAAATCCTAATGATAGGTTATGATAGATACATCTGACAAGTTGAACAAGTGCTAGAAGACATCTTACTTAGTTAATTATAGTCATTTATGATGCCTTCCATTATAACTATAAGTATTGTCATATATGATACATTTTATGGCAGATGTAAGGTGCATAAGAGCATCTGTCATACCTATTTTTAGCAAAATTGAAGTGCCCAATTTTGGAGGCATATGAGAGGGGTCAGAGAATATTAGAAATATATATATTGCATGCTTATAAGTGGTTGAAAAATGTGGGACATTGATTTGGACAACCACATCTTTTCGCTTGGTCTAGAAGATTCACACCTGTATTTATCTATATATTGTGTGTCTTCTATGTGGGTTTGAGGGAGAAGTAAATAAAGTTATTCTTTGTAGGTTTATGTTGTAGAATTATTCTAGAGGAGCAAGATGCAAACTACATGTAAAGGCTATGAGCCTACAAGTGTATTGTAATAGTTTGTTGCAGATAAGCACATTGGTTCAATAATTTAGAGTGTGTAGTTTTTTACCCAAAAGGATATTCCCATGTATATCAGTTTTTCTTCTCTTATGTCTATCTTTCTTCTATTCTTCTATTCTTCTCATTTCTTGTTCTTTAAGTGTTTATTTTGTTATGATGCAAAATTTTATTAGATTTGTTAACTATATTATCTTTCCTCTAAGGATTAATGGTTGGGAAATTAACTATTCATGATTTTTCTTTGACGACATATTAGTATGTGTTTGTATCAAGCTATTAACTATATTATTCAAGAGAACTATAGGATACTAAAGGTGCATACTAGTTCTAAGAGGTATTTATGGGTTCACCGCGCTCTTTCAAAATTTTGAAATAATATTATTTTTTCAAATCTAAATACAATAAGAAGGCTTACACAAACATCTAAATTAATGAAATAAAAGGAAATATATTTACCATCTAAATAAGTATTAAATCATATAATTAGCAAATGAAACAAGTACATGAGAATTTTGTGAAATTTAAAATACAAATCTAATATTTTTGTCAAACATTTCCTTTTAACTATATATTATTATTTGTTGTATTTCTAAACATATTTTTTTGACAGCTAAAAATATCTCAAATATTGTCAATCCAACTCCCTTTTTCTTTTTTTTTCTATGTTTTTATCTACATAAATATAAACATGATGACCACAATTTTTAAAGAAATACATGTAAAATATAGAGATTCCAATTACAAAATTCTATTAGAGTATTGACTATACAATAAATTAAATCCAAGCTAGACTACAAGAGCATCAAAGCCATAAAATATGTATGCTTAAAAGAACCATTTATATCGTTATACCTCAAATTATTTTTCACAAAGCTAATGCATTTTTGGATGAGGTATTTAATTTTAAATATTTTCCTAATTGCCTAGGTCTATGTCCATGTCCATGTGCCCAATGGAGGACTATAGATGAATCAAAATGAATCACTAGTGGACATCCCATCTAAAGGCAAAAAAAGAGGTTAGTTGATACCTAAAGGAGAGTTTGGGAAACATCGTTGTGTGTTTAATCTATCTTCAACATAAGGGAAAAAAATAAAATCATAAACATTACCATCCACAAGCATATGATGTGAATCTTATAGTTTAACTTCTAATTGTATAATTCTAGTGGATAGAGGTGAAGATTTTCTTTCTTATAAAAAAACAAAGAACATAATATTGAGTGTATGCTCCAACCAACAAATCAATGTTGAAGATTTTTTTTTTTCCATTAGAGTATCTTTTAGAATATTTAAAAGCAAGATGAATACCATATTTTAAAATAAATTCTTTTATAAACATTTGTCCAAGTCCATTTTTATGAATATGTTATGCATTAGTACTTAAAAAAAGGTACCTACTACAAGAAATGTCAAAAAATACCAAGAGAGTCATTAATCAATCTCAATTCAACATTATACCCGTATTACATCAAAGGATTGAAGGTAATCACACCCAAACAAACAATACAAAAATTAACTCTTAGGAGATCGAAGGAAGGAATAACAATTTTTAAATCTTCAAATTTCAAACTAATGATATAGTCATTTGAGAGCTAAGGACTATATTCTAACAAATTGTCTTTTTCTTCTTTAAAAAAAATCAAAATAATAAAAGATCATTGTACACATAACAAGTTGAAAATAGTGAAGACTTCTCAAAATTGACCATAAAAATTTATTCAATTTTATTTGAGTAGTTTCTATTATTTGTCTCATTCATAGCATCAAAATCCATATGCTAAAAAAATATCTTCTTGCATGCCCTAGCACCAATGCTTTGAGGTTCAGATATTGGCTATGGATTCAGATGGAGAAACATCTCCTTTGTATCCATCTTGTTGACATGAAAGGTACAAAAAATATAAATTTGGAATTCACACTACATCTTTTCACACCAAGGTTGTAGAATGTAAGAGTTGGAACATAGCACGTAGGCTAGGGGTACTGCATACAGGTAATGTCCTATCTTGTAGATATAAATAGATTGTAAGATATGATTACCAATACTAAGGTGAATATTGGGAAATATAATGACGACATAAGGAAAGACATAATAGATGAAAGGAGACATATATTATGATTGTATGAGGTGATATATGGGTGTATAAGTTTTGTTAAATAATACAATTAATTTTGGGTTTCAATCCTATGTGTTGCACATGTTCTTTATATTCTATCAACTAAGCAGTTAATTTTACGTCCATTTGATTCTATGTCTTTTTTAATAGGGCCAAGTCTGGGGAGTAAGACTATAACATCAGACACTCACTAGGGCTCAGAACTCTACTACTTGTGTCCCTAGATTTCTTGCTACCATTGATTCCATTTTCAAGACCATGATTAGGTCTTGTTGAGGACATGAGAGAAAAAATAAATTTAAAGCATATACCAATAAAAGAGATAAGGAGGTGATAAATAGAATATGAAAATGTACACCATTGTCATCTTGACATCTACCCTTTGAGAGGGGGTTTGGTGCCAAGGGGTGGGGCATAAAAAGGAGAAAGATGTATTGTTGTGCTCCACAACTCACACCCCACTTGACTAGTTGGGCAAGTGGGGACCCCCTTCTTTTCTCTTCTCCCGTATTCATTTTTGGTCTCACCTTTTGTTGTATTTTTTGAGGACCTCGCTAGCCTTAACATCAAGGAAGTTCAATTGTGAAGGAATCCTTGAAACTTCGATGCCTAGTTAGTGTGGCCCCTCTTCCCCTTTTCCTTTTTTTTTCTCTCTTTTTCGTTTTCTCCATTTTTCTTACTTAGCCTTTGTAATGTTTTTAGTCTTTCATCCTTTTGAGGGTCCAAAGGTACCAAGGCAACTTGGTACCCCCAATTTTGAATTTTGTAAACCCTCTTCTCTTGAGCAAGTTATAATGCTACTTGACCTTTTTGTGGTTCAAGAGTGTCAAGATCCCCAGTCCCTGAAAAAATCAAGGATCTTAAGATATCTTATCCCTGATAAATTTCCAATCTTGACATTTGAGACATGAGAGGTGATGTCACTAATTATTTACCTATAAAATGGGTTTTGTCCCTCATTTTGTCATATCACCCCAACCTGTGATAGCGATTCAAAGCAATTCTAATCTTCTAAAGTACGTATAGTCTAGAGGGTTGAGGTTCTTTAAGAGAAGATTTGTGATTACATCCCCATCTTTTGCAAGTTAGCTTTTATTTTTCATCCTTTATGTTATCCTATTTATCCTAGGGATGCTTCTCTTTTGGTTAGGGTTTTTAGGGTTTTGTTGCTTCTTCCTCATTTTACCTAGTTTTTCCCTTCTTAGAGCATTAGTCGTTTGTTTGCATCCTTTTAGTTCTAAATAAAACTAAAACCTCATATTGTTTGTAGACCAAAACCCTGAAAACACATGAAAACCTAGAACTTGAAAAAACTAGGTCTCTATTGTACCATCAAATTGGGGATCCATGATCCCCGACCCCCTAGAGGCTTTGGCCTTTGAAGGGTCGGAGGTCATGGTGGCCTCCAACCCACTTCAGGGTTCCAAGATCCCCAATCTCCAAAACCATGACCAAAAAATGTCAAAAAGTGCTAGAAATTATAGATGCCAAAACCCCTGATCCTCAAAAAAGATCAAGGATCTTGTCACCCCTAATCCTTTATTATCACAGATTTTACAAAGAGGCCTTTAGTCAGCCCTTTTTGGAGTTCGGGAGTCCCATGACCCCTGAAAAACCTGAAGGTTGTGGGAATTCTAAGACCCTTGAAACCCCAACACTAACATTTGTTTAATCTATTTTGGAGCTAGATATAATTTTTAAGTGGGTTTTTGTGATGTCTTGATGTCAACGAGGTGTTGAATATTTGTTCTCCTATTTTAGTTACTTCCTTTATGTTTCTAGGTAATTTGAATGTTTTAATAAGACTATGTTGGTTCTCATGAGTGTGCTTGCATGTAAAAAGGGATATGAATAGCATCATGCCAATGGAGGGAAAGTTCTTGGGCTATCTCAAGCCCTCCAATCTAGGAATCAACCACTTAGAGATCACATACACAAACATAGGTCACATGGACCTAAAGGAGTTCCTAAAACACATGAACAATCCTAATGAGAGGACTATAAATGTATTTTATTTGGTTAATTTGGGACTAATACATGTATTTGGCTAACCTATCTCCATACAATCACCTAATCTCATAATGGCTTGTGTGGAGAGCTACAAGATAGAACAAAGGAAGATCTTCAACAAGTTGGGTGAGGTTATTTTGGACATTAGGCCAAATAATATCAACGAATTCTTCAAATCCCTATTTTTTATGAAATGGAAAGGTCTCACATGAATATGCAAAGGAATTCTATGAGGATGAGCCTGATATCAAATCTTTCATCGGTGAGAACTACCTAGAAATGCCCAAGAAAAAAAACCAATTGAACAAGATGGATCTCCACATGGCCTTCCTCCGGGAGGATATCAAGAACTATGTGACCCTAATAAGTAGAGTATTTGGCCTCCCATAGGTGAAAAAATTATAGCCATGGATGGTTCTATACATTAAAATCATTTAGAAAAGGTAGGGGAAAAATAATTAGGGAAAGGTTATAAGTGATAACCTTGATGAGCAATTACAATGGGTGAAGAGTGATCCTTGCTTATATATGACCTCATAATTACCTATATCTACTACTAACACAAGGCACCTTCCTTGGTCTAAGGATCAAAAAGTCTTTGATGATTGAAAAGACCCGAATATGTTCTCACTATCCACAACTACTTCCAAGGGAAAAGATGGAGAAGCCTAAATACAAGATAGTGAACGTCACCTTTTTTTTTGCAGTAATAAGAGCCATTAAAGACAATTTTCCAAGAGAATGTTCTTGCAGGTGACATTCCAAATTAAGAACTTTGGAAATTACTACCTTTAATTATGCACATTCACCTACATAAGGATGGAAGGTTGCACATTGCAACACATGAAGCTTCTTAGGTATCCATTAGATAGATTAATTCTCATGGAGATGTAAAGATATGTTCCAGATTCTCATAAGTTTATCTTAAACAATCATAAGCCCTATTTTGAGTTTATAATCAAGGTAGGGGCACACACTACCCAAGATATGAAGATAGGCAAGGTAGTAGGCCAAAATGGGAGGAGCACCCTCTGGACGAGATCTCAATATAGAGGGAAAACTTTGACCTTGTTGGTACTTTCAACCATGTGAGGAGAGCACATTTTAAGAATGAGCTTCACACGGAGGATTATTGGGCCAATTGGGCCAATTGTGCATATGACTATCAGGTCAAGATGAAAGACTATTGCAGAATAGATAGGAGAGAATCCCAAATCATAACAATTACTTCTATATAGAAAAAGAATGTATGATGATAAACAAATTCCACTATACTAAGGAAAGTGGATCCTTAGAAAGGAAAGGAAGAGGAAGATTGACACATGAAACCTCACCCCCAAAGTACAAAGACAAATATAATATATTTTATACCCTAAGTGATAAATATTTTATAATAGACATACACTTTCAAGAAAAAATAGGTTGCAAACAAGGATGTAAATCTCCTAAAAAAGAGAAAATCTTGATGTAAAACAAAAATAATGCAAGAAAGGACATCATATTATAATAGAGACAAGTCAACAAATGGACAATGAATGATTTGTAAAAGATCATTCCCTAAATTATGGAAGATCATTTTGTGATAAACATGCCCTTTAAGGTAGGAAAGAGATTGTTAAACAAGGATAAAAATGCCTTGTGTGAAACAAAGAATCCCCTACCAGAAAGTATGTACCATCATAAAACAATACAAATCCATGAAGAGAGGATGAAGAGAGATGGAAGGATATCACATTATGAAAACTTAGTGGAGAAATCAATTAGACAAGATATACATTTCCAAGAAAGGAAGAGATTGTAAAGAAGGATATCAATCTCTTTAGAGAAAAAGATCTGAAACAAACAAGTCCATGTATGAGAGGAAATCATAGTATAAATATTTAACCAACAAAGAGAGAAAAAATCCTTTAAAAGATGAATACAGATAAGATAGAGAGAGACCTTTACCCCCAAGCAAAAATACAAGGCAACAACCTATTATGATACTCACAATGCACATTATGCAAAATAAAGAGCCTCAAATGATGTAAGCTACTAATTTTACATAATAGAGAGAAACATAATAGGAGACTAGAGATGCTAAGGTATGTCTTTGATATCAAGAAAAATCATAAGATCTATTGTTAAAGAAAGAAGAGATCGATCTACCAAATATTGAGTAAATTGTCTAAATTCAATATAATCAGCAAGAGAGTGTTTATTGCTATGATGAAAAAGACATAGAAATTTACCATTAATAGGTCTTTGTTTCCTTGGGAAATATCTATAAGTAAAAAATTTTTTTAGGATCATATTTAATTCTCCAAAATATTCCCTTAGCTAAAGCCAATCGGTCATCAAAGGGAAGTGTGATAACAAATTGTATTGGTAAAAGAATGTCAAGAGGAGGTTTATTTTGTGATGAAGAAGGAAAAGTAGTATCTTGAGGTATAAAACCTAGACCATGCCTAGTGACTTGTACAGGAGGATCTATAGGAACCTTAATACCTTGTTCATTAATGTCAAGACCTAGTCCATTGTAACCTTGTTGAGCATTAATGTCATAACCCATATCGTATTTGGATTTTAATATAAAGGGCAAAGGAGATTCATCTTGAGCTTTATGAAATGTTTGGTATAAAGAGGAATAGGAGGAGAAATATTCTCTTTAATATTCCTATCACTATTCTTATATTCTTTAGGTAGAGAAGAAGAAGAAGGTTTACCAAGGTCTTCATGTCTACTTAATGTTATTCTTGGAGAGAAGTCATCAAAAAATGTTGAACATCAGGATCATGAATAATGCTTTGATAAAAGGAAGATTGTTTAAGGTCATTTAAATAATTGCATATACTAAACTCCATAAGAATATCCATTAAATTAGGTTGAGGAGGAGAGGATCTAGGTCTCACTAGAATGGGATCATTAGGAGCTAGATCTCTATAATCATAATCAACAAGAATTATAGGAGTAGGATTACGAAGGTTTGTAACAATGTTATCTTTAGGTTAATCAACAAAGACTATAATATGATCTATATATTCCATGCATTTTGATTTTAAAAAAATGAATGAGAAAACCACATGAAATATTGATAAAAGTCTTGAAATATGCCTTATAAGGAAGAAAGATATTTGAAAGTCTCATAATGTCATATGCAAGAATACCATGAAGGAACACAAACATCATAAAATTCAAGAAAATATTATTCACTCTATGTGATTGATAAAGAGAAGTAAGGAGAAATATAACAACATAGGTTATCACACACCAATATAGCTTAGTAAAGTCCATGAATGAATATGAGATCTAACAAGAACACAAAGGAAATCTAACACCAAAATCAGAATGGAAATGTTATAAGTTAGGTTCACCAAAATGTACAATAGGAAAAGGGAAGCAATGAAAAGAGGTAGATCACTTCCCCTTTTCAAAGTTGCACATTCGAAGGAAGATGCCCCAATAGACTAGGAGAGTCCCAAGTGATAAAAGGGTCAATATTCATTTGCTAAATATATAAAATTAAAATGGGAAGATGATAATGATATGATAAATACATATTAAGATAAATTTATAAGCAATTAGAATCAAGATAAGAAAGATGTTGTTTCAGATATGAATATCAGACATACAAGATCTTTAAAATACTTGTATCTGTAGATCCAAAACTTGTAACCTGTAATCTACCCCCAAAATAAATTTGAGTATAATTTACAAGGAACAGGGTGAAAAATATGTCTTGTTCCTGGGAACAGGGTGAAAAAGACATCTAATTCTTGGTTTTTTTACCTGAAACTTTTGGGGATCCTCCGAAAGAGTCTGATCTTTCCAGATTTTGTCTGATAGCTCTGCTACTTGTTCCTCCACACAGAAAAATGGGGAAGAAGGTTGAATAGAGGGGTTTACCTCAATTAAACCCTTATTTAGGAATCAACCTTGGAATGAAATGAAGTAAAAGGAAAGCGTGTTGCCATGTAGAAGAGGCTAGATCTAGTAAACAAAGTATAACATACCTTGGCAATGCAAATGCTTCTTTGAATGTGATTAAGTATATCAATACAATAGATTTTAATTAACAAAAAAACCCCAAAAAAAATCATGAAAGACAAAACCTCATAAAATGGATATTGTAATTCACCACAATGTTTGATTGAGGAGAAGAGAGAGAAGACTTGAATGAAGGTGAATGAATGCAGATCTCCTTCCTTGATAGAAAACTCATTTTCTTGGCCTCTAATGGGGGAAATAAGCTAGATCTATGGAAGAGAACACCTTGAATTGCTTGAGAATAATGATAGACGATTAGACTTGAAGGCTTGAAATATCTTGAACTTGATTTGCTTCCTTGCACTTGATAGATTGATTATGAATGCTTGATCACAATAATGAAAGGATAATAATGGATAGCAAAATGAGGAAAATAGGGTGTTTATATACCTCTCACAACATTTTGGGGGCTAAAATTCAAGTAGGTTGACTGTAAATCAAAATCCACCACCTAAACACCAAGATTGGCCCCGATTTAAATTTGAGCCAAAATTTGGGGAACAAGGCGTTAATAATGTCCTGTTCCACCCAGTTAGGGACCAAATTGAAACCATAGATCTCGAGTAATGAAAGGATGCAATATTTTAACTGGCAGCTAATTTTGAGGTTGGGAGAGAATGAAAAAGCCCACTAATGGTAACATAGGGCCTAGGTGATGAAATTAATTATCTTATTGGAGGAAAAATAGAGGAGTATACCTAGAAATAAGGGCTAACCTTAATTTTCACAAGATTGAAATGAAGGGAAGACCCATATTTAAATTTGGGTGTCCATTAAGTACCTTTTGAGGTCTTGCTATAGAAAAAACACTACGGTGGGTGCCAAATAGTCCTTAAACAACTAATTAAGTTCTTAAAATTTAGGATGGTACACATAGTAAGACAATTTATCATTCTCATTATTTGATGTCCCTTCCAAGACATCAAAAGACTCTCCGAGTTGGTAGCACCTAACTCCATTTAATGTTAAAAATACTAGTGGTTCTTTCCAAGTGGGCTCCAATAAATACCCTCAAGGCATAAAAGGAAAAAATACAAATTGAATGTGGAAAGTATTGAAATACAACTTGCCAAAAATGAGTAAAAAATAAAGGATAGGGGACTGCACCATATAAGTCAGAAAATACAAACCTCATTGGAGGAGGGTAAAAGACTCCCCCACCTTGGAGAATGGACACAAAAAACTTGACCAAACCTCCTCTCAATTGGTTCACCTCTTAAGACCCACAATATTGTGCATTGATAGGATATTAAAATTATTAAATAGTCAATGTGAAGAATATATCTAAAAGAAAACACAACCACAACTTGATATTTGTGATACAAAAAATTAAAGTTTCCTATCAAGCTAAATATATCGTTAACAAAAACAAAGCCAATGGTTGTTAAGAACATTTAGACGATTCCTTATGTGAACTCAAACAAAAAAAAATTGTTCATGCATTCAATAAAATGCACATGTAATAATTTATTTTATACCCTAAAATTTCAATGCACTTAAAATTGATTTCTTGTATATGAATGTTGAAGACGATCCATTTATGACAAAAACCATTTGCCCCCTTAGAAATAAATATTTTTAATTATGAATGTCGAAGCAACCTTAACTCAAAGAAGCAACATGAAGTATGCAGTTTTATGATCTATTATGTCTCTATGCAGATTTTCTCAGACACCCTCATGTGAATATCAAAGGATGCACATGCATGAAAGGGAAGAAAGACAAAGCTATGTAGATAATAATAAAATCTATGATCCAAAGACAAGGTAGATATGACAAATATTTTTAAAATTTATCTCAACAAAGAGGAGTTGAAATTTCCTCAAATACATTTGCTAAACATATAATACAATATTCACAAAATAATATTGTAATATCTATTAAGTGACCATTCTAATAATCTAAATTGAGAAGATACTATATAACTTGGCCCTTTGAATTTGAAGAAGCATAAGGATGGGGGGATATGATGTACTTCAAATAAGAAAGATATATGTCTTAACCTCAAGATAGCTACTCAAAAATTTGAAGAAAAAATGATCTTTGATATAGGAGGAGAGGTAAGGGGAGTCTCGACATCACACAACTATTGAGACCTTCTAAATATACAAACTCACATAGAGTACTATCATCAAAAGGGATATTATCTAAATCATCAATGGGTACAAGGCTATCTATAGTGGGATAATCAAGAATTAGATAGCAAAAATCATTTCCATACAACTCTCAAATTTTGGTCCATAGAGTGAGGATAATTGATGTCTAAAATGTTACAAAACAAGTCAAAAATAACACTACAACCAATTAATCCTAGGACATGATCAATCCTATTTTCCCCATGTAACTTCTATAATATACATGTATTTCAAGGATGAATCCATAAAGATGAGGCAAAACATTAAGCCATTTGACATGTGTTAGTAATGCCCTTTCACCATGACTCATAATTACCATGATTCATGGTTACCATGGAAGGATGAATAGAAAAATCCATGATAGTCTCCTCAAATATCAAATTAGAGATCAACACATGAAAACATAACCTTTCTAGCTGTAAATTAGTCTTCATATAAATAATACATGCATTTAAGTGCACCAATATTAATCATTACATATTTGCTATGTACATTATCTTTACATGGCACCATGTGTTTATCATTGTTGACTTTAATGTTCATTTATTATCACAATCCATTTATATATGATTGTAATGCTTATGATATAGACAATTTTGGAATGGTCTCTTATGGCTGAAGTTTTATAGCACCAAATTGAGTATCTATAGAAATAATTGTCAATATTGATAAACCATAATAGCTCAAAATCGTTTCTTTCTTATAGAAACATTGAAAATTATATTTTATATTATCACATGCATAAAATTGTTAAAAATTATAAATAATGCCTAAAAGTACTATTAAACGACTAATAGACAAAAATACTTATAACTATATTAATCAAGCTAGTCATACCAATTATAAATATCTATACATATTCCATAACATCTAAACTATTTTTAATATAGTCAACTATGCAAGTTTATTTACTTCCTTGATGTTTCTAATCAAACTCATGATCCATCATCAAGGAGGAGTAAGACAAAAGAAAAGAGTTGAATGGACTCTAGTTAGAAAGAAAGAAAAATTCTTTTATAGTCAACTAACTATGCTACAAACTAGGCGTGTGGGATTTGAACTTGTGAGTTCTCTTTCAAGAGAAAAAGTTCTTCACAATTAGGCCAACTTAGGTGAGCAAACTATAAAAGATAAAATAAATGAGAGGGTAAATGGACACCAGAACAAAATAAACAAGAGAGAATAGATAAAGATCTCTAAGTAAATACGAGAACCAATATGACAAGAGATATAAAGTGGGTAAAGATATCTAAGATCATAAATATCAAGCTGTGATTATTTTTAATATATAGAAAATAACAAGGTCAAATTTTTTGTTCATAAATTAACTATATCCATTAATTAAAGAATATAATACCTCATTAAAAAAATGGAGGATTAAGAATACTTGTAAAAGAAAACATCAAGCTCAACCTGTCGTGCACACAAAATATGTGGAAGAAGATTGAAATGATTCCTTATGTGAACTCAAAACGTCAAGTCAAACCACCAAAAAAACAGTTCATGCATGCAGAAAAGGCAAGGCGCCGTTTGTTTTATACCCTAATTTCAACGCACTTCAAATTGATTTCCTTGTATAATTTGATTGAAAAGGATTAATGTAGAAAACACGTTTTCTATGGTTGGCGTAACCTCACACCTCAACTTTTTTTCCACACCTATTCTTGACTCTCGTCATAACAGACAAGCCCAATTGTTCGTCCTTTCACACATAAATCTCTCTTACCACCCATTTACATAAGAGTAGCCTTAGCAATGTTTTTTTTTGGGTTCAATGAATTTGAGATCAACCTAAGTTCTGCATAACAATGGTTTCCTCCATGTTGAAGATCATTTCAGTAATGCTTGTGATTCTCTGGGCACAAGGTTAGTATTTTTATTATCTTGTAGATTATATGTTTTGAATCGCTGTTATCAGAAATAAGATTGTAAAAAAGTTTTTGAATCACTCTTAAATGATTCATCTATTATTATCTCGTAAGTCTGATATTTAGATAGTCTCATCTATCAATAGCACATAAATTAAAAATGTATGTAACTTTCTTCTTAGATTTAATGTATCTCTTTGTAAATCTTATTCAACTTTCTTCTTGGGTTTAATTGTTTTTTTTTCGAAATATTTATGTCCTCATAATGCAGGTGAATGTTTTACTCAAGGCCCAAGTGATCAGGTATTTGATTCTCAATCAATAATCTCAACCCTACTTTGTGGTTTGGAACTTCATTAAAAATTTGATGGTGGTGTTAAATTCTATTGCAGGCACTCATGGATGTAAATGCAGAGGGGGAGTTATTTGAGCCTGCAGAAAAACAAGATGTGCAAATGATGATGTTGGTAAATGAGACAGAGAGAAGAAGACATCTGGGGAGCTTTCAATTATGTTCAATGTGCACTTGCTGTGGAGGGTCCAAGAAAAAGTGTGTCTCCTCTCCCTGCTGCTACAAAATTGTTTGTAACATACCCAATAAGCCATTTGGCTTCTGTTCATTCACACCCAAATCTTGTAATTGCCATGGATGCTGACATTACATTGTTTGCCTAGCTACTATAAGAGGAAGCCATTTTCCTGATGCAAGAAATTTATGATCAGTGTGCTCAAGTTTTACACATTAAGTTCATTATTTATATGTTTCAATGATAACCCATAAACCATTTAGCTTCTGTTCATTCACACCCCAATCTTGTAATTGCCTTGGATTCTTTCTTTGACATTGCATTGTTTGCCTGGCTACTGTAAGGGGAAGCCATTAGTCTTATGTAAGAAGAATATGACCACTATGCTGAAAGTTCATATTTATATATATGTTTCAATGATAACCCATAAGCCATTTGGCTTCTGTTCATTCACATCCAAAACTTGTAATTGCCTTGGATGCATCTTTGACATTATATTGTTTGCCTAGCTACTATAAAAGGAGCTTTTTCCTCTGACCTGTTTGCTCAAGTTTTACACATAAAGTTCATTATTTATATGTTTCCATGATAGTTCATTATTTATATGTTTCCATGATAATTCAGTTTGTCTTTTCTTGGGTAATATATTTTTCTTTCTAATATCATTTAGTTGTAGATTTGACATTACATCAAAATTCCTATCAGTGAACTTCCAAATCAGTATCTTCATCTCTATTTGAAATAACACCTAACCCATAAGATCAACTCCAAAAATAGAGCTGTATATTAATGGCTGATTATCTCTAATACAAGTAGTCAGGCATTACTGAGAGCCCCTTAGCTCTCAAATCTCAGCCATTTAGGACTATGGCTGGTAGGGTTGCAGGAATAGCTCACCAGTCATGAATTGAGTAAGAAACTGATGAAAATTTCAGACAGCTGGGCCCAGAAAATTAGTTTCACTTAACCCCTCTCTGTAGTCTAGAGGGCCCAATCGTTGAGCAGGTTCAGTACAGGGTTGTTGTACCAAAAACAACCCTTATTTGATGTAATTCAAAGCTAATATATGATTGAAAAGATTTTATAAAAGTTATTTTAGAAAATAATAAATAATGTGATGATATTATGGTGTACAGTTTATATAGGTTGTAAGTTATGTTGCTTTGGAATTCATTTTCTTTCTAAAATTTCAAAATAGCAAATAATAATCTATTGGCAATATTGAAGATTTGATTTAGTGTATAAAATTTCAAAATAGCAAATAATAATCTATTGGCAATATTGAAGATTTGATTTGGTGTATAAAATTATAAATTTTGATTGTTAAGGGAAAATTAAATTAATTAATTTGATATATATGTTATTTGTATATAATATATATTGTTGTAGTTATATTGTGTTTCTTTATGGAATCTTTGGTTTAATACAAATACAAATGGTGACATCTTTTATCAAAGAAAAAGAGATCTTTAAAAATAAAATATTTATTTTATAAGTATATTAAATTAGATAATAATCTTCATGGTATTCATTTACCATAATCAATTTAAAAAATAGTCATTTACAAATCATAGTTCAATGCTGTAATTATTTTGATATTAAGGTAATTTCAAATAAATAATATATTATGATGATTTTAATAAGACAAGTGTAATCATAGCTTAGAGTTTGACAAGGGAAGTGCATTAAAATTTGATGATGTAGTTGGGACTCTTCTAATTGAGGATATGACAAGGAAGAATCAAAGTACTTCATGGAGGCAAGCAAGGCCACATCAAGAAAAAATGTGGGTCATTCAAGAAGGATAAAAATCAGTCCAAAGAACATGAGATAAATACATCTTATAAAGAAGATGCAAGTGGTCTTATTCTAACTATTGGCGAATCTATAGCAGATGTTTGGGTGCTTTGTTCTAGAACTTCTTTACATGCCACTTCATGTTGGGAATACTTGAAAAATTATCAAAACAATAAATTTTGTGATAATGAGCCTTGTGGTATTGTTGGAAAATGAGATATTTTATTGAAACTAAAAAATAGAAATAATGGATTGCTTTGGGATATCAAACATGTCCCTCACCTCAAAAGCAATTACATTTTAGTTGGGCAATTGGATGCTCAAGGATGTAGTGTCATTTTTGAATCAAGTACATGAAAAGTGACAAAAGAAGCCTTGGTAATTGCAAGGGGTTACAAATTAGGAACTTTGTATGTGCTAGAGAGTCATGTTGAAGTGAGATCTACAATGGCAACTATGGACAATGACACGAAACTTTGGCATGCAAGAGGCTCAGTCATATGAGTTGAAAGGGTTGTGAGATTTTGCACAAAAGGGATAATCTTCTAGGCTTGAAATCAATTCATTTAAATTTGTGTGAGCTTTGTATCTACAAAAACATCTACCAATGGACATGACAAATGACAAGACTGTTGGAGCTCGTGCATTTAGATGTTTTTGCTCCCATGAAGGTAACTTCAATTGGTGGGTCTAATTGTTTGTTAATGTTAGATGATTGCACTATGATAGATTGGGTTTTTATGCTAAATATGAATTCTTCTTTTTTTAAATTTTTTTTTGGGGAAAAAAGAAAGATTAAGGCACTTGTTGAAAACCAAACCAGCAATAAAATTAAGCACTTAAAAAATTCTAAAGGTGGTGAGTTTTTTTCAATAGAATTTGATCAATTTTTTTTTGTAAATAATGGTGTTCAAGGAATTAAAATTGTTCCTGTCAATCCTCAATAAAATACTGGAGTGGAGAGGTTGAATAGAACATTTTGGAGAGGTCTTTTAGTATGCTCTCCAACACCAACTTGGGAAAATAATTTTTGGTGGAGGTTGATATTATGATTGTCTATTTATTAACCAAGGTCCACCTTATTGGTTGGATTTCAAAATTCTAGAGGTTAAGTGGCAAGGAATTATAATTTCATATAGTCATCTTTGGACCTCTCGTTATTTATGCCACCAATGTATTTTAAAAAATAAAGTTTCCACCTCCTTCCATTGTCTTAGACCTTAGCTAATTCATTCTCCTCATAGTAGGCACAAACAATTCTAACCTTTATGAAAAATTTAAGGAGATACCTAGCATTCTTGATGATATTGTTGATATTCTATGAAGACTATAAAAAATGCTAAGATTAATTGATAATGTTGAAAGAATCTCCCTTAATAATTAGGCTAGAAACCTTAAGCTCTATAGTAGTTTGAATTCCTTGGAAGATTACTATGGCTTTAACAATGTGATTTGAAAGGGATTCCAAGCAACCAACAAAATTTGTCATAAAACACTCATTACTAGCTCTAATAATCCCTTCACCACCCATGGGGCCAAGATTACTTTTCTAGTTTGATCCACCCATGTTCATAGCTCCATTATAATTTATTTTCATCCAATCACGTCCATGACATGTCCACTTGGTGATTTTAATCATCAATTTAGTGTTACTAGGGATTTGGTGACTCATGGTTGACCCCAATTAGTAGATATAAAATTTAACATTTAAATAATATATGACATTGTTTAAAACTAGGTTTTTTAAATTATAATATAGGATATACAAAAAAATATAGAGTTCAATGTAATAAAATATACACTCAATGTAAAATTAAAATATAGAGTTAAAGAGTCATTTTCTTGGTAGACCAGTAAAGGCTTTCTAGAATCCCAAAGGGCATTGGAACAAAAAATCATGTAAGTCCATACCGTTTCAACAAAATTTAAAAATAATAAAATTTTAGCTCTGTAACTTTCCTGCTTTGTAACTTTCAAACTTTTGAACCTGCATATAGAAGAGCCTCCCAACCCTGACACTGCTAAAGTGTTATTTATTGAGGGCCCTAATATGAAGCTCATAGTTATATATCATGGGGTTTTGTTGATTCCACCCCTAGAAACAATGATAGCACCCTTGAGGGAACTGAGATGTTGGAGCATGCACCTCCAGAGGAGAGCCTAAAATCTAAGGGCTAGAAAAGTGTGCCTTTCGGTGGGAATCAAGTATGCATAGATTCATATTTAACCCCTGAGTGCTTATAGACATAGGAACTATAATTAGGTTGTTGGACTCGGTTGTATATATCATTATTCCTTCAATGAATACAACTTTAATTGGTAAATTCTTCTCCTTCAGGCTGAGTATTGATATGGTGAGAACATGGGTAGTAGCTAAATGGAAGTTAAAGGGAAGTGTCACAACAAGTGCCAAGCCATGAGGCCTCTTCTAGTTTAAATTTATTTCCAAGGAAGACCATTTTGTGATCCTCTCTAAATCATTGTCCTATGGTAAACACTACCTAACCATTATTCGACCCTGCCTTTGACTTGAACAAAACAACGTCAATATGAGTTCACACGAAGAGGCTTTCACTCTAGTTATGGGATGAGAAGATTCTCAAATGGATTGGAAGCACTTTTGGTCATTATGTGTCTACTGATGATATGAAATTGGTAAAATATAAGTTATTCTTTTCCCATTTCTATGTGAATATTAATATTAATAAGACTCTCCCTAAATTTATTACTTTACAATCAAAGTTGGGTAAATGGACTTAAGCGTTAGTGTATGAAAATGCTATAGTCTACTGCAAAAAAAATTCAAACCAGACACTACATTTTAGAATGTAGAGCCTCTAGAGAAAACATTAAAACTAAAAGAGAAAATGCACCTCCCTGGCTGGGGGTGTTGTTGAGGAAGAAAAAAATGGAGCGGAAGCCTTAGAGGAAGAGAGTGAGGAGTATCCCTTAATTGAAGGAATTCTAAAACTAATGGAAGCTACTAATAAGAATTCAACCTCATACGATGAACAAAATGTAACGACTCCTAAAAGGGAGGTACATTTGGAGGAAGGGGGGATTTCCTAGCCTACCACACCAAGAACTAGTAAAGTGTTGGGTGAGGTTCTTGCTCTAGCCACCGTAGTCAGTTGTAAAGTATTGGGAAAGTATGGATTACCTAAACCTTTCCCCTCTTAAACCTATAACTCCTTTCCCCTCAATCAAGAAGACCTTCTCATCTCTGGGTGCGACCATAAGCAGTTGTGTACAAGCTGATGATGAGGGATCAATGATTCAAAAAGGAAGACTAGGAATAAAAGGATTGATGTTGACCTATAACTAAAGAATGCATGCCCTTGCAAAGGATTTCAAGGAAAAAGGTAGTAAGGGAAATCTCCAATGAAAGGTAGGGGACCCTATATTCAACAACTAAAACTAAAAAAATGAAGTTCCTCTCATGGAATATGAGGGGCCGAAATTTTTTCCAGAAACAATATGCACTGAGGAATTGTATTTTTGAAAAGAAGGTTGAGATTTTGCTGCTGCAAGAAGTTAAGATGATCGAAACCACCTTCAAATATATTGGAGTACATATTTAGCATAGCTCTTATTTTCATATAGTAATGCTAATGGTGTCTTGGAGGGGAGTTATTACTATGTGGGACTCTAGGAAGCTAAGGGGGGACCTTATTTCCTCTTTGGCTAATTACCTGACATTTAGATTTGCCTCAATGTATAACTTATGGTGTCTGGTGAATGTTTATGCCCCTAACTCTTACTCAAGCCACAAGGAGGCATGAGAGGAGATCTCTTCGATGGTTCTTTCCGATAAAGACTCACATTAGATCCAGTAGGTGGTGATTTTATTTCTCCCTTGCTCCCCTCTAAGAAGTTGGGAGGGTTGATAGACTACTTTGGAAATATGGTAGACTTGGCTAACTTTATCAACATAAAGGGTCTCTTTGATATAGAACTAACGGGTCAACTATTTACTTGGTCCAATCACATGAAGGATGATTACCCCATTTCAGTAAAACTAGATATATTTTTGATCTCTAATAACTAGGATATTGTGTACAATGCAATTCTTAGGGTTCTTCCTATAACAATGTTAGATTACAGTCCAATTCCTCTTAAATGGACAAATAGAATAGCAAGGGGACCTTTGCTTTTTCGTTATGAGATTATGTGGGTCTCTCACCTAGAATTTAGAGGTTGTATTCAAAACTAGTGTAAAACTCCCATACAAGGGACTCCTATGTATAAAGTAGCTCAAAAACTAGACGTCATTAGAAAGAACGTGAAAGGATGGAACAAATTTACCTTTAGAGACATCTTTTCTAAGAAGAAGGAAATCAATTCCAAGTTGATTGTTATCCAATAACATATGGCTAAAGGAGATTATTCTAAAATGACACATATAGAGGAAGAAGCATAAAGAGAAAAGTGGAAGGAAAATCTAATGCAGGAGGAGATTTACTAAAAATTGATGACATGTAACTGATTGAATATTTGAAGATATTAAGTTGATGATCATGCAAGGCATTAAATCAGTTAATGTATTGTATTGTCATTGATGTCAACTTGATATAATCTATATAGTCATTGAAATACTGCCAAAGACTTCAAAGAATTGATGAATCAAGACTATGCTATCAGTAATGCATATAAGTCAAGTATTCACTAAAGTGACTGTATACACCGACGTAGTGCACACCAACGATCAGAGTAAAAGAACAAAGTCATAGTGTTACCCAATGCGAAAATGCACAACATTACCGATGAGCAAAGTCACAGTGTTGCCCGACGAGAAAAACATAGAGTAACCCGACAGAGAGAATTTCAGTGTTGCCCGACGGAGAAGACAAAGACAGAGATCCCGATGACAACTGAAGTCACAATGACGGAATAGTCAGTTATCACCGATGACTAACTGAAGTGTTGACTGACAGAACATAGAGTTCAGAAAATGACAAAATGCTTAGTTGTCAAGAACCTAAAGATGGAATTAACGGATACTTATCATTGTTTTAATCATCTGGATAAAGCCAGAGATAAGTAATTGATTTAAAGCTGATTTTTCCAGTTGGAAAGAAGATCTCTTTGAGATAAATCAGGAGTTTGCTTTAAATCTATTAGCGAGAATTGTGGAACACGCCAAGAATCAAGAAAGCCAAGAAAAGGGGAAATCATATCTATAAAGAGACAAACCCAATTCATTACGAATGGGGGATTAGGTGAGGAGAAAAAGAGAAGAGGAAAGATGCTAAAGAAAATCTGAAGCAGAAGAAAGTATTCTTTCAGTCCTGATCAACAAGTTGAGGAAAGAGCTAGATTCTGCAGACATCGATGAACAGTGAGACAAGCATCACAGAGCAGAACAATGTGGAGCAAACGTATAAGTGATTATATAGATCAAAGAGGTAATGGGATTACAATAGATATGAAAATATGCAATTAAGTTGTATGTATGAACATATCATTAGTGTTTCAGTTTAACAATTGATGCATAAAGCCTCTTAACCAAGAAGGACTTAAAATTCTTTTACAATTGAGATACATCCCAAGGAGTATCAAAAAGTCTGATCACAAAAGTAGCATTGGATATGCCCGATACCTATTGACAGGCCAAGAGAGTTTGATCAAGGATGGTAGCATTAGATGCCAGATACTAGTTGACAAACTATTTCTAAATCCTCTAACAAGGTCACACCAAACAGTGTGTTTGTAACCCTTAACAGGGTTGGCTCCTAACAGAGCTCACTTCAAAAGAGTGAAAATTTGGGGTACCGGTCCCAGTGGTTTTTCCCTTAACAGGGTTTCCACGTTAAAAATCCATGTGTTATGTGTTTATGTTTTACTACTTTACTATTTTACATTTCACATGTGTATTTCTGGATTGATCGGTATACTTTGCATATTTACTGTGTTTCGATAAATAGTTAACTGCTTATCGGTAATCATACAGAAGAGAGATTAGCAAAGCAATTCGACAAGTAAAAAATTGATAAAAGTATTTCAAGGCATACATCTTGTAGGACAGAAGATAACTTGAGACATAATTTGTGGTTATAAGTTTTAATGGTTGATTTAAGGATTAATTTTTGAGGCCACTGATTCACCCCCCCCCCCCTCTTAGTTATTACTAACAATTGGTATCAGAGCTTGTGTGCT
>MU225015.1:616151-635662 GCA_018584345.1 Thuja plicata | reverse complement strand
TTTGATTGCTGAGATATTTGTTGATGACATCATATTTGGAGGCAATGATATGCTATGCAAATCATTTGCAAATGAAATGAGCAAAGAGTTTGAGATGTCTATGTTTGGAGAGATCAAGTTCTTTCTTATCATACAACAAGATGAAGGTATTTTCATTACACAATCCAAGTACATCAAAGAAGTACTAAAAATATTCAAAATGGAAGAATCCAAACTAGTTGGAACACCGATGGAAACTGTATGTAAGCTAAAAAAGGAGGACAAGTCATTAGAAGTAAATCAGACTTTGTAGAGATCAATGATTGAAAAAATCATGTATGTTGTATATACTAGACCAGATATTGCACATGCAGTAGGAATAGTTGCTAGATTTTCTGCTAATCCCAGGGAATCACATATGATTGCTATGAAAAAAATTCTAAGATATCTGAAGAATACCGAGGAATATGGATTATGGTATAAAAGAGAAGACAAATTTTAACTTAAGGTTTTTATCAACGCTGATTAGGCTGGAAATATTGATGATCGAAAGAGCACAACTGGAGGATAATTATTTATGGGTGATAGAATTGTCACATGGATAAACAAGAAGCAAGGATGCATCTCTCAATCTACTGCAGAGGCATAGTATGTTGTTGCTACTGCAAACTGCTCAAATATTGCATGGATCAAACAGTTACTGGAAGGTATGCATATGAAAATTTTAGAACCAATAATTAGCTATTGTGATAATACAATTGCAATAAACATTTCTAAGAATCCATTCATGCATGCTAAAACAAAGCATATTGCCATTAAGTATCATTATTTGAGAGAACAAGTTCAGGCAAAGGAGGTGATACTTGAGTATGTGCAATCAAAGGAACAATTGGCTGATATCTTCACCAAGCCAATGCCCAAGGATGCATTTGAATACTTGAGAAAGAGACTAGGGGTCAGACCCTTGTCTACTGGTCAGTAAAACGACTAGAAGGCTGCATCAGCTTGCACATTATCAGAATATCATTTATGTTGATGGAAGCAAAGAGATGGACTTCAATGATACATCTATACACAACAAGGTATTTATCTACTCCAAGAACCAGTGTTATTACCAATGGATTGGGAAATTCAAGGAATATATTATGAAAAGAAAGGATCCACTTGACACTATTGTCAAATATCTGCTTGAAAAGATGTTTGTTTGGCATTGCTGTCAAACAGAGAGAGATATCTCATTATAATACAGAGATTATATCCATTATCAACTTAGTGAGAGATCATATCCATCGAAGTATCCAAAGGGAGAATGTAACAAGAAAGGGAGAGTGCACACAAAAGAAAAGAATTGCTGACAAAATACATCACAAGAAAAGAGAACAGTCAAAGGGAGAGAGTTTGACATAGAAGGAGAACACATTACATCAGAGAAAGAAAGATCCTACATCTATCCAGTAAAGGGATTGAAGACAGATAGAAAACTACAAGAATCAAATCAAAGTTATTTGAGCTTACCGAAAGCTACACATTTGTATTAGTTACATTAGGAAAGCTTGATAAAATTGTATATTTCATATTGTATTAGTAATAGTATAGTATGATAATGTAGTATATTGCCATCAATGCCAAAGGGAGAGATTGATGACATGTAACTGATTGAATGTTTGAAGATATTAAGTTGATGATCATGCAAGGCATTAAATTAGCTAATGTATTGTATTTTCATTGATGTCAACTTGATATAATTTGTATGGTCATTGAAATACTGCCAAAGACTTCAAAGAACTGATGAATCAAGACTATGCTATCAGTAATGCATATAAGTCAAGTATTCACTAAAGTGACTGTATACACCGACGGTGAGAGTAAAAGAACAAAGTCACAGTGTTACCCGATGAGAAAATGCACAACATTACCGACGAGAAAAGTCACAGTGTTGCCCAACGAGCAAAACACAGAGTAACCTGACAAAGAGAATTTTAGTGTTGCTTGACGGAGATCCCGATGACAACTGAAGTCACACCAATGAAATAGTTAGTTATCACTGATGACTAATTGAATTGTTGGCCGACAAAATAAAGAGTTTAGAAAATCACAAAATGCTTAGTTGTCAAGAAGCTAAAGATGGAATTAACAGATACTTATCATTGTTTTAATCATCCAGATAAAGTCGGAGATAAGTAATTGATTTAAAGTTGATTTGTCAAGTTGGCAAGAAGATCTCTTTGAGATAAATCAGGAGTTTGCTTTAAATCTATTGGCGATAATTGTGGAACACGCCAAGAATCAAGAAAGCCAAGAAAAGGGGAAATCATGTCTATAAAGAGACAAACTCAATTCATTATGAATGGGGGATTAGGTGAGGAGAAAAAGAGAAGATGAAAGATGCTAAAGAAAATCTGAAGGAGAAGAAAGTCTTCTTTCAGTCCTAATCAACAAGCTGAGGAAAGAGCTAGATTCTGCAGACAGCGACGAACAGTGAGACAAGCATCACAGAGAAGAACAATGTGGAGCAAAGGTATAAGTGATTATATTGATCAGAGAGGTAATAGACTTACAATAGATCTAAAAATCTGCAATTAAGTTGTGTGTATGAATAGATCATTAGTGTTTCAGTTTAACCATTGAAGCATAAAGCCTCTTAACCGAGCAGGACTTAAAAGTCTTTTACAATTGAGATACATCCCAAGGAGTATCAAAAATTTTGATCACAAAAGTAGCATTGGATATGCCCAATACCTATTGATAGACCAAGAGAGTTTGATCAAGGATGGTAGCATTAGATGCCAGATGCTAGTTGACAAACTATTTCTAAATCCTCTAACAAGGTCACACCTAACAGTGTGTTTGTAACCTTTAACAGGGTTGGCTCCTAACAAATCTCACTTTAGAAGAGTGAAAATTTGGGGTACTGGTCCCAGTTTTTTTTCCCTTAACAGGGTTTCCACGTTAAAAATCCATGTGTTATGTGTTTATGTTATACTACTTTACTATTTTACATTTCACATATACATTTCTGGATTGATCTGTATACTCTGCATATTTACTGTGTTTCGGTAAATAGTTAACTGCTTATCGGTAATCATACAGAAGAGAGATTAGCAAAGCAATTCGACAAGTAGAAAATTGATAAAAGTATTTCAAGGCATACATCTTGCAGGACAAAAGATAACTTGAGACATAATTTGTGGTTATAAGTTTTAAGAGTTGATTTAAGGATTAATTTTTGAGGCCACTGATTCACCCCCCCCCTCTCAGTTATTACTAACAAAAACAAAAGCTTAGAGTTCAGTGGTTGAAAGAGGATGATAGGAAGAAACTCAACCTTCTTCCATAGGTCTTCTAGAAAAGCATAGAAAGATGAATACAATCCAAATCCTTAAGGATGATATTAATTAAGAGATCACCAATGATAGTCAATTGGTATGATGGTTTCAAACTAGTTTTGCAATTCTTATAGGGAAAATGATAGAGAACTGAACCAACTATTGTAAAACCAACTTTTACACTATCTACCTAATACCCTTGATTCTACTGACAATGATCAAATTATTTCTCTAGTAATGGAAGAAGAGGTTAAGAGTGTTATCTTCTCTATGGGGGCTTATAATGCAATGGGTTCCATAGGCTTCTTTCAAGAGTTTTGGGATATTGTGGGATTTGATGTTACCATGGTGACCAAAGACTTATTTTAGACTGGTAGGTTGCTGAAGAAGTTAAATAATCCCTTCATTGCCTTGATTCCAAAAATACAAGAGCCTCAAAGGCTCTCAAATTTCAAACCCACCAGTCTACGTAATAAAATTTATAAGATAAAAGTTTTGGATAATAGGATTAAACCATTTCTATATGGCTTCATTAAAATAAATCAAGAGGGTTTTGTTTGTGGAAACAAGATTTTTGATGCAGTTGTAACTACCCATGAGGTCATGTATTCTATGGATAGATGCCATCTCTAGGGGATGGTTCTTAAAATTGACATCTCAAAGGTCCATGACAAGGTGAGATGGGACTTTCTATTTAAAGTCTAAAGGAAGTTAGGATTTCAAGACAATCTGATCAACTTAATCAAGGAATGTGAGACAGTTGTTAGATTCTTGGTCCTGTAAATGGAGTTTCTAGTCTTTTTTTGGTTTTGCTAAAGGTATTAAACAAGGAGACCCCCTATCCCCCTGCTTGTTTATTATTCTTGCTAAGGTGTTTGAGAGAATTTATTTTAGTCTGTTAGCAGGAGAAAGTTACAAGGAGTTAAATCTGCTTTGACTATACTCATGTTGTCTTATAACAGTGTCTAAATGATACTATATTATTTGGGATGCCCTTGGTAGTTGAGAAAAGAGAGTGGAAGAAATTCCTTAACTAGTATGTAGAATTTTTAGGACAACACATTAAATATGAAAAAAGTAGCATATATTTCTTCAAGACTGGGATAAATACCAAAATAAAATAAAATCCATATTAAGTTGTCACGGTGATGAACTTGTTGGAAAAATGGTCAGTGCTCCCTTGGGGATTTGTGACAAGGGACTAACCGCCTCCTGTGGATTCTATAAGTCTAGTGGTTGTATCGAGCATTGATAGGTCAATCTTTTGGTGCAATGGTAACTACACTTGTAACAAGTGGTATCAGAGCTTGGTTACAGGTTTGAAACCCCTCGAGTAACACTAAAGGGGAGATTGTTGGAAAAAGGGTCAATGCTCCCCTTAGGATTTGTGACAAGGACTAACCACCTCTTGTGGATTCTACAAGTCTAGTGGTTATTTCGAGCATTGATAGGTCGATCTTTTGGTGTAACAGTAACTACACTTGTAACAAAACTTCCTAGGATATATCTAGGCTTACCCCTTCCTATTAAAGAGGTTTCCAATACCTTATGGAGCTCAATTATATAGAGGATTCAAAATAATCTTGTGGTATGGAAAAATAAACTCCTTAGTAGTGTAGATGAACTACAACTTATAGATTCTCTCCAAGGTATCCCTATTTATTTTCCTTCTTTGTTTAAAATTACATGCACCGTGGTGGAAAAATTGGAAAGAATAATTTATTTTTATGGACAAGTATGGAGGAGAAAAAAGAATGGCATTAGTCAATTGGGACGTTGTGTATTGTCCTAAGATTTTGGGAGCGTTAGGAATAAGAAAAAGTACCTTAGTCAATAAATCTCTTATAGAAAAAATGGGATGGAAGCTTGCACTTCATAACACTAATTGGAGCAATATAATGAGTTCCAAGTATTTTAATTACAAGAATTTCTATAGGGTCCTCTCAACTCAGGGTTACCCAAGTAGCTCCAAAATTTGGAATAACATTCTCAGTGTAGAAATATTATTCAGATAAGGCTTAAATGATAGGTAGGAGATGGCCATATGACTCAATTTTGGGAGGATACTTGGTTGGGGGATAGACTACCAGGCCTACATAAAACCTACAGGGACATTTGTTAAAGTTCTTAGGTTTTTTTGGACATCATGTTTCTAACCACTTCCTCCCTTGAAATCTAGGAAGGACATTTCACAATGTTGTCAAAATTCAGCCTCGCCTGCAATAGAAGTTTCTAAAGAAAATCAAAATCCCTCTTCTACAAAGGGATGATAAGTTCATTTGGAGTAATAATCCTATCAAATCAACCGACATTGTGCTATTGAAAGAAAGAAATCCCATAGATTTGTGGTGAAAAAGTCTAGAACCCTGAATTTTTTCCCAAAATTAACATTTTTTGATGGACAAAAATACAAAATAAAATCATCATACAATACAATTTGATAAAACATGGATTCTAGATCCCTAACATATGTGTGTTATGTAAGAAAGAGGAGGAAACTATCCCTTGCATCCCACTTCATTGTCAATATGCTCAAGATATATGGAGTATGGCGCTGCAAAAGCTTGAAATTTATTGGGTCATGAATAGTGCTATTCAATACCTGGATTTGTATTGGAAAGGGCCTACACATAATCCCATCATTAGATAATTGTTGAATTAGATTCCTCCCCATCTTAGTTGAAGCTTGTGGAAGGAAAGGAAAATAAGATCTTTTGTGATATGGAGAACCAAGTTGATGAAGTTTTCAAAAATTTGTACAAACTTCTTATGGAAAATCTCTATGTTGTAACTTTCCATTGCCCTTCCTTCCCCCCTCCTCCCCTAGATGATAAATTGGAAAGGAATTGGGGACTCCTTGACTCCTATGCTAGGTTAGATAATTCTAAAAGATTGAAGAGGAGGAATACCCAGTGGAAGCCACCTAAACCACCATGGTACAAGCTTAATTTTGATGGGGTTGCAAGAAGAATCTATGGTAAAGCAGTAATATGGAGAGTCATTAGGACATGCTCAGGTGAGATGGTTGCAACCTTTATTGGTAACATGGAAGAAAATTCTAATAACCAAGTAGAAGGAATAACATTTCTATGGGGGGTCAAAATTTCCCTTTCAATAGAGATTAGAGTGATATCTATAAAAGGAGAATCTAAGATGATAATAGATAATGTCAAAGGTTTAGCTAAGGTCAATTGGTCTATTGAGGGAAGTATTGGGGATATTCATCAGCTTCTCTTGGGGTTGGATTTATTTGAAATCAGTCACATCTATAGAGAATGTAATAAGGTGGTTAACACTATGACAATGTTAGGGATATAAGTTGAAGGAATGAGATGCTAGAGGAAAAAGGATTCTCTCTCACCTCAAGTTCAAAATCTCTCATCAGGAGAGAGTGCAACAAACAATAATTAATATAATGGATAAGGTTTATTTTTGGTAGTGACAAACCCTTCTTTGTGTAGCCCTATTGTGGAGATGGAGAGATAACACTAACAAGTTTAAAAAATTATGGCACAAGAATTTTGAATTTGAAAGGGGTCTGAATGGGAAGATGATGAAGTGGCAGTAGGAAATGGTGATGTGGAATAGTGAAGATGGTCTCCTAATGATGTAATGCCATCATTTTGAAATGAACCATAATGAGAACTGAAAGCTTAAAAGATATTTTTAATTTTTATATGGGAAAATATTTTGCACACCATGGAAATGTGGCCCAAATTTGTTTCATGTCATTTGATGTATTGTTAGCACAAGAAGAGAGTTATGAGGAGGCTGAGAAATAATTACACTCAAAATGGTAGAAAATCCCTAATTTCCATTTTAACCTATGGTTTTTAATGATAATTTTCTTTACTTGCGTAAAAAATAGCAAGGTTAAAATCTAGGCGGGCATCTACAAATTTTGCTATTATTATCGAAAAGATGGGTGTGAATCACATTCATACCAAACCAAGCAAGCATGATGGATTAAAAAATGATGCCACTATGCATGACATGTTTTGTAAGAGGGGGGGGGGTTCTTAGTTTATTGAGAGTATAAATGCTTTTGATGAAGGTATATCTATGCAATTTTGCAATTTGAGACCTCTTTGGAGGTGGACCATCATAAATTGTGACAACCTTATTGGTGTGTAATATTTCAAGATAGTTTAGCTCCCACCTTAGTGTGTTTTTACATTAATAATCATAATGGGACTTCATATGGCCCTTAATGGACATCTAAACTAAATATGGGTCTTATGTTATTTCAATTTTATTTAAAATCTAAGTAAACCCTTAATTTATTTGATTACATAATCCCTATGTCATCAGTTGTAGCCTTTCTATTATGTCCCAACCTTGAAATTAGCTATGCTTTGTAATCTGGTATCCCCTAGTTATATGGGGCCCAAGATTTTAATTTGAGCCATGATTGGTGGGTATGCAACACCTTAGGCATTTCATACTAGGTATAGGATGTCTCAGGCGTTCCATACCTCAAGTTTTAGGTTGAGATTTGAATCGGGGGCTTGTTTTGGTAATTTAGTGGGGTATTTGGATTTGTGGTCTGCTCTCCCGAGTTTCAACCCCTAACATTTTATGAGAGGTATATAAGTGGATTATCTCTCCTCTTTTTTACATCATTCATCCTTTTTCATCAACAACCAAGCATTCAAGAACCAAGATCGAGATTTTAAGAGCTTTTAGGTATCCAAGAATTTCTCAAGAAAAGCATTCTAAGTTGTTTTCAAGGCAATATTCTCCATGGATCAAACTTATTTCCCTCATTGAATGCCAAGAAAAGGAGTGAACCACCAAGGAAGAAGATGTACATTCATTCAAGCATTCTAAGTGTTCAACCTCTTCAAGTCATTTTTCTCCCTCTTTCCTTAATCAAGCATTGTGGGAAACTACAACATTCATTACACAAGGTTTTGTCTTTCATGCTTTCCTTTTGGGTTTTTATGTTAAGTAAAAGTTGTTTCATCAACATCTTTGATCACATTCAAAGAAACATTTACATTTCCAAGGTATGACATACTTCATTTTTTAGATCTAGCCTCTACTATATGAAAACCCACTTTTATTTACTTTATTTCATTTCAAGGTTGATTACAAATAGGGGTTCACTGAGGCAAACCCCTCTTTAAAACCTTCTTCCCTATTTTCTATGTGCAGGAATAGGTGATGAATCTATCGAGACTTAGTCCAAAAAGTGTGGGATCTGACAGATAGTCCATGAAAGTTTCAGGCAAAAGTACATGGTATACAATGCCTCGAGCTATCTATACCTAGGAATAGAACACCCAAGCATTCTATATCCTACAAATCTGCTCCATATTGAATCTGCGGGTCAACACTGTTGGAAATAATGGGAAGTGTGTACTGAGAGGGGAGGGTGAATTAGTACCTCAAATTTTTTTTATCTCTTTTAACCTTTATCCATTGTGTAATCAATTGTATAACCAACCATTTGTTCTATACTATCTTTGTGTAAGATCTATCAATTCATAAACTTAACAAACTTGTAAACATTCATAGAAATATTCATGAAAGTAATTGACACATAACACAAGATATGGTAACGCAGAAAACCCCTGTTAGAAGGTAAAAACTACGGTGGGGATGACACCCACAAAAAATTCACTATCTACAGATTGGAAGGGGTCGGTTAAGGCTTACAATTTGATCACTTCTGATGATCTACCCTGTTAGGAGTATTATGTGGAGACTGGTTAAGGTCTACTCTATTAAGAGCTTTAGCTACACTGTTTAGTGTGCACTCGATTAAGAGATTTACAATAGGATTGTTAAATCCACCTTTCTTGAAAGGATTTCTTCTATTTGCTACACTTGTTAGAATGTAGACAAAAATACTTATTGACTTGAGTGTTTGCAATCTAACAATTACTGATTACTACCCATTCAAGATTACATGTATAAATGTATCACCTAATGTGATTGATTAATACCACTATTGCTTGGTAGTCTTTGTTCTTGATTCTTGATAACCAAATTCATCTTTTGTTGTTCTGCTTCTTGAAACTCTCAGTCTGATCCATAGATGTGCTTGTTGTCTACAATCATCCTCTCATCCTTTTTTAAATGAATGATTACAACATCTATTTATAACATAGATTGACCTAATTTAGTTTCATGTATTACAAATCTAACTCTATGATCAAAGGTTTACAACTTGACCTTGATCTCCTAATTTGCACATTTTTAATCAGTTAAACTGATTAAAATAATTACAATAATGTTTCTTGTTCCTCAAGAAATGGATTTAAAACAAATCAAAACTCTATAGATAGAATATAGTTGTTTTATCTGATGTGGAAGTCAGATCCACTTTTCTCAGGATATAACTGACTTTCGGTGTCTGATGCTCAGCTTTCTTTGAAATCAGTTTGACTGTCTTTCAGTTTGCACTATATTCTGCTTGTCGGGTTCCACTGTCGGGTTCCACTGTCGGTTTACTCCTGTCGGGTTCCTCTTTATCATGTTCGGGTTGCACTTTTGGTTTATACTTCAAAACTGTGTCGTCGGGTTTCACCTTGCTTAGCATTTTTGGTCTGAACTGAAAACCTGACTTTCGGTGTAGTGTAACTGATGGTTTATAACAATTATTTTCTCTTTGCATACTAATGGAAAAACTTTATGTCATCAATCTCCCCCTTTGACATTAGTAGCAAAAGTTGATATGTCTAGAATACTAACAAAGTTTATAGTATGTACACCTTGTATATTACTTAGTCATTTCATGACTCCCCATATGCATATTTTGATATAGTATAGTAAATGTGTATGCACACTTTTGTTTATACTATCTCTTCCTTTTCACTTTGTGCTATATTTTCCTTTTCCCCTTTTTTTCTTTTTATACATATCAATTTTCCTTTTCCCCCTTTTTTGATAGTAAGGGAAAAGATGTTTACCTATAGCTTATCAAAAATATGAGAGTGAGAAGTCTTCATTTGCTCCATAATCTTCTCCCATTTCTCCTTTAAATGTTCAAGAGCCATATTCTCTAATGTGATCTCGACATGCATGTCATAGATACCGTCTGCTACAGACATCTTAGGGGTGGAAATTAGTTGCCTTGCCGAACTTATGTGTTGTTGTAGAAGTGTGAGGTTCGGTAATAGTAGAGACTATATATCGGTAACCTCCTCTCTGAATAGTGACTCTACTTCCCAAATTTCTTGTCTTAACCGCTTGATCTCTATGATCTTTTCATAATATAATTTGATTGCATTTCCATCTGTGGTTAGACTTTGAGCACTTGCATTCAGATCGGAATGATCTTTGCAATCTTATCATTGTTATCCTTTGTAAACTTATCTAAAGTGCATAGCTTTTGGATTAAGGAAACAACTTTAGTAATGATTAGATCTAATTCATTTGATAATTCAAAAAGATTTACCTTATTTTCTACCACTTCTTGGCTGATCTTTTCCATCAGTTTGTATTGAAACTTTTGTTTGGTTCGTTCCTCAATCGCCTTTTCTGCATCTATGTTTTGTGTTGTGATGGCGTAGGTGAGAATGAAAAGTTGATCAAGAATGGGGGAATTGTGATCAACATCAATGTTGGGAACTATCTGGTTCAAGATATCCCTTGTGGTCTCCAGTACTAAGGAGTCTCGGTGCTGCTTCTTAAGCTTTTCTTGCAAAGCTTTCCTTTGACAGATTTCTCCATATTCTTGGAGTGATTCAAAATCTAAAGTGGTTGGATCACACTTTGGTATTTATATGATCTTGTCAAGTGTGACTTCCAACTTTTTCTTCTTTTTCTTTTGTGATGCACCTGTATGCAGAACCATAGCCAACTTCTCTGCTTGGTCTGTTGTGCTAGAGGAAGGCTTCTGTGGAGTTGTACCTTTTTATTGATGCTTGGTGTTTTCTTGTCAGTTGTCTAAGGATGTCTCCTTATCAACCTTCAGTGTATCTGCATCTTCGCCTTTGGTGTCCTTCGGCGTGGTATCAACTGTCTTATCTTGCCCACATTTCTTTGTTTGCACCTCATTTGCATCTTTCATTTGAGCATATTTTTCTGTTTGGTCTCCATCTGTTTGTTGTTTGTGATCTATATTTGTAACATTTTGATCACCATCTTTCTGTTCTCCATCGATGACCTTCTGTTCATCGGTTTCATCCTTCTTTTATCCTTCTCCTGCATCCTCGATTATGCTTGTGTCGGGATCGGGGGTCTTCTCCTTCTGTGAGATTATATTGATTGCTTGAATCAATAATGGCATCTAGCCCGGTATGTGTACTTGTGCAACATCAACAGATGTATCTTGATCCTTAGGTTGATAAGATGTAATAGTAATATCTTCATTGTTATTTACCTCATTTGCAGGATCATCCGTGATGTCAATAACAATATTGTCCATAGTATTGTCCAGCCATGTTTCAACAACAACATCCATATCCTTGTTTCCTATTGTGTTCAATTCTTCTTTGTCCAATTCTATTGTTGTGACATCCTCTGTGTCATTTATTAGTATGTGCTTTGGGCTAGGTTTATCCAGAGAGTCATCATTATGTGGCTCATTTGTGAGAGGTAATTTTCTCTCGAGGCTTGCTTCCTCTGTAGGTCTATTGAGTATTTTACTCCAAATTTTGTTTGTATTATTCTCTAGCTCTATAAGCTTGCCCTGTAGAATCTTGTAATCTCTCATATTGGGTGAGAACTCCTTTCCATGTTTCTTCATCATCTCCTCAATCTCTTCCATTTTAGATTCAGGAGGCATAAGAGAGACTAGGACTCTTTCCCTTATCTCCTTCTCATTCTTCAATGCATAAGTTCATCTGGCAGATATTCTTTCATATAGCTCTTTTGTCATTTTGTTATGAAATTGATTTGGTATATATTTAAATGTACTCATCATTGTGATAATTTCCTCCTCAATCTTGTTCTAGTCCATGGGGTCCAAACTTAGCCATTTTCTGATCTTGGACTCAGTAATTGATCCTGACTTAATCATTGATGCACATATTTCATCAATGATTTTAGGAATCTTATTCTTTTTTGTTTGGACATATTCATCCTGCTCTATGTCCTCTATGTCTTCCTTATTTAGGATTACTTTCCTTCTCCTCTTTGGTTTTGTGGTCTTTTTGGTTGGAGGTTTTCTCTTATAGGTCCTTACTTGACCTTTCTTAACTGATGAAGGACTTGCATCCTTTTTTGTCTGACTCCTGGTCTTGGATGTAGAAGTGGTCCTAGGTTTCTTAGTTGGTGGAGGCAGTGGTGCATCTGACTCTGTTGACTCTGAGTTACTCTCCTTCTCATCTTCACTGATGGGTGACTGTCCCTTGGTTTATTCTGTCTTTTCAGTTTCCTCTTCTGTTACCGACAACCTTTTCTTCAAATTCTTAACCATCTTGTCTTTCTTCCTATCAATCTTCTTCACAACCAAGCCAGTTTTAATCCTTTCTTTGGCTTCTTCATACGTTCCAAACTTAGGTTGTGTTTTATCTAATGGCTCATTTATTAATGCCTCAATTACATTAGATGCTTGATCTATGTTCACCTCATAGTCAAGTGGAGATAGTCATGTTGTTCTCGGTATAGATGGCTTGATGTATGTATAGTCAGTGTCTACCATAAAATAGATGTCAGTTTTGAACTTTTCAATTAACTGTTTTGGAATCCTTACTCTCTTCTGTATTCTATCTTTGAATCCAGCAAAGTATTCATCCATGACTAACTCAAAATTATCTCCTAGTGATTTTATGAACTCACTAATCTGTATGGTCACTAGTCTTGCTGTGTCCCATTGCACATTTCCTATGGATGGGAAAGATTCTTGGAAATAGAAAAATATGCACATTATCAGAGAACCAAACTTACATGAATTTGACTTTGCATTTCTTATTGTCTTCATGTTCCCTTCTAATTGTCTGAGTAGCAGTTCTGATAGATCCAACTACAATCCCTTCTTGACAATCTTGTAAGTTGTATCCACTCCTCCGGATGCAATGTTGTTCATCCTGCTAGCTTGAAAGAACTTGTATCCTAAGACACATGCTCCAAATTTCAGTTCATCATCATTGATGGTGGATACCTTCAGTCCTCTTCCTCCCATGTAGCTCCGGTATTCTTCTCAGTTTCAAGTTTAGGTGGGTTCTTTAATGCCTTTACCTTATCAGTTATGGGATAACCGGTGACAACGTGAATTACATTCCTTGTTATCGGTTTAGGTTCATCCAGCCATAACTTTTGGTCATGTATCCTAATTAGTACTAACCAAATCCATTTGGTCTTGAACTCCTTCGGGAGCCATAGGGAATTTGTGAGCCCTTTTACCTCGATGTGCTTGTGCTCTTCCTTGATAGTGCCATCATTGTTGCAAAGCTTCTTCAATCTTGTTCAACTTCCAGGTCTTCGATCTCTGCTATTTTGCAATGAATATATGCACGCACGTCTTCGACAAGCAAAACCCTAGCTGGTATTCTTGAGAATGCACCAGCATTTTTAGGTTGTGAGTTAATCTCGGGACATATCTTATAATGTGGTTCCTCACAGGTACTATTCTTGATAAGATTGACCTTGTTCTTCTTAACATTCTTGAGCTTAGCGGTTCTTGATGTAGTTTCCATTGATTCTAAAATTAGGGCTTTCTTGTAAATGATAAATAGAGTTCTCTATTTATACTGGTACTTACTTTTCACCTCTGTAGATGTTAGGAATATGTTGGAGTGATGTGAATCGAGTTGGAGTCGCTCTGCAATGTTGTCGCTTCGTGCTCTGGTTTCGCTCTGTCTCTTCACTTTAATCGCTTGGTGAGAAATGAAACCCCGTAGTCTATTTATAGACTTTGCCCTAAGTCTATTCATTAATGCTCAACCACTTCTCAGTGTGTGAAGACGGAGTCGTCGGGTGATAAAATAACTTCACTTTTGGTGAAAATGCGATGCTTCTGGGAAGCTTTTAACTTGTTACGTTCACCGATGGATTTCGGTGTATGGCGAAAACAAATTTGTCAACTCACGTGATTACCAACGGATCTCGGTTTACACTAGAAAATTTAGTTTTTATATGTTAACTGACGATTCTCGATAAGTGTAGACAACTTAGCTTTTGTAAGTACACCGATGAATTTTGGTATTTATTGACCGATGAGATTTAATTCACAGAATTATAACAAGTAATACCATAGTGCATCTTTATTCATGTTGATTTGATATTTTAACTATGTATAATGGAACTGATGCAAAATATAACTTGGTATAATGTAGTTCCATACTAACTTGTTCTGCTTAGGTGGGGGTGGTGATGTCACCAGATCCATTGGATAAGGTGCCAGCATTTGCATTGCTTGGTCTAGCTTCATCAGTGTTTGTAGCTTTCCTCCACATTTTGTTTCTCATCTTCCTAATGTCTTCAATTCTGTTTCCATTGGGAAAGGTGTTGGTCTTTGTCATTCGGTCTCTGCAGTCTTTCTTCAGATGACCGACTTTATGACAGTGTAGACATGCCATTCCGAGGTTAGTCCAACCTCGAGACCTTCTTGTCCATTGTCTCATAGAGTTTGCAACAATGTGACCAAATCTTCCACATCCTATACAATTTTCCCATGTATTGTAATCCCAAACATATTGGTTACTGACTCTTTTTGGCTGATAGGCAGTTTCTTGATTTTTAAGCTTCCATGCTTGCCTTTTCTTTTTCCAACATTCAAGAGATGTGTGTCCATGCATTTTTCAAGTAGGACAGTATTTGTCCATGTAGGTTTCCTTCTTTGGTTGTTTCACCTCAGATTTATATTCATATGCTTTATGTCCTTTCTTGTTACATTTATAACAAATTCCTATGAATGAAGATGTGGATTTAAGAATACCTTTCATTTTTCTCCTGCAATCATTTGATGTGTGGCCTTGCCTTCCACGGTGATTGCATGTCAGCTTTCTTGGTCTTGGATTTTCATAGAAATTCTTTGGATCAGCTTGATTGGGTAATTATCCATTCTTAGTATAACCTAGTTCGGTGTTGTTGTTGGCTCTCCTTTGTCCATCAAGAAAATCATCCATCCTTTTATTGTTTTCTTCAGCTCTCTTGATTATTTCATTATGATGTTGCTGAATTCTTATTTCTTGTTTCAGCTTTTCATTTTCTTCCCTTAGCTCACCGATAGCTTCTATTCTTTCAATGAGTTATGTATTCATTTTGTTTGCCTCTTGACTCATAAGAATAATATTTTTTGTAATCTCATGACGATGTTCTGTAAGTCTTTGTATTTCTGACTCTTTCTCTTGCAGCTTTTCAGTAATCTTCCTTCTATCATCAATAGCTAGTGTTCTCTCTTGCTCAACTTGTCTAGCATTGTTCATGACATCAATAATTCTTACCATCTGTGTCTCTTAACTGATTTGTAGAGATTTTACTTGTCCAGCCAGATGTTGATTGATTTCATTCAGATCTGTGATGCTTTCTTCTGATGTGTCTGATGCTTTGCTAGTTGTAGATCCTTAAGACTCAAATAGATCTAGTATATCTTCATGGTAATCTTTTTCATTACAGAAAGTTGCCATAATCTTTCTCTCATCTATTAGCTGTCTCATCTTGATTCTAGCTTCTTTATACTGCTCATAGAAGATCTGAATTTCTAGCTTATGATTCTCAATACTCTTGTCAAGCTTATACTTCTCCATCGTATGATCTTTTCTCTTAAGTATTTAAACTTTCCAAATAAGAGATCTAGATCTGATACCAATTGTTGGAAATAATGGGAAGTGTGTACTGAGAGGGGAGGCATGAATTAGTACCTCTAATTTTTTTTATCTCTTTTAACCTTTATCCATTGTGTAATCAATTGTATAACCAACCATTTGTTCTATACTATCTTTGTGTAAGATATATCAATTCATAAACTTAACAAACATGTAAACATTCATAGAAACATTCATGAAAGTAATTGAAACATAACACAAGATATGGTAACGCATAAAACCCCTGTTAGAAGGCAAAAACTGCAGTGGGGATGACACCCACAAAAACTTCACTATCTGCAGATTGGAAGGGGCCGGTTAAGGTTTACAATTTGATCACTTCTGATGATCTAGCATGTTAGGAGTATTATGTGGAGACTGGTTAAGGTATACTATGTTAAGAGATTTAGCTACACTATTTAGTGTGCACTCGATTAAGAGATTTACAATAGGATTGTTAAATCCACCTTTCTTGAAAGGATTTCTTCTATTTGCTACACTTAATAGAATGCAAACAAAAATACTTATTGACCTGAGTGTTTTCAATCTAACAATTGTTGATTACATATCCATTCAAGATTACATGTATAAATGTATCACCTAATGTGATTGATTACTACCTCTGTTGCTCAGTAGCCTCTGTTCTTGGTACTTGATAACCAAATTCATCTTTTGATGTTCTGCTTCTTGAAACTCTCAGTCTGATCCATAAATGTGCTCGTTGGCTACAATCATCCTCTCATCATTTTTTAAATGAATGATTACAACATCTATTTATAACATAGATTGACCTAATTTAGTTTCACATATTACAAAACTAACTCTATGATCAAAGGTTTACAACTTGACATTGATCTCCTAGTCTACACGTTTTTAATCAATTAGACTGATTAAAACAATTACAATAATGTTTCTTGTTCCTCAAGAAACGGATTTAAAACAAATCAAAACTCTATAAATAGAATATAGTTGTTTTATCTGACGTGGAAGTCAGATCCACTTTTCTCGAGATATAATTGACTTTCGGTATCTGATGCACGGTTTTCTCTGAATTCTGTTTGACTGTCTTAGGGTTTGTACTGTATTCTGCTTGTCAGGTTCCACTGTCGGTTTACTCCTATTGGGTTCCTCTTTATCATGTTCGGGTTGCACTTTTGGTTTACACTTCAAAACTATGTCGTCGGGTTTAACCTTGCTTAGCATTTTTGGTCTGAACTGAAAACCTGACTTTTGGTGTAGTGTAACCGATGGTTTATAACAACTGTTTTCTCTTTGCATACTAATGGAAAAACTTTATGTCATGAAGTACAACTTTCTGGTTTCTTTTTCAAGTCATTATAGGTTATTGTCTATTTTCTGTCTGTTTGTACTTGTTATAACTTATCATGTTTTCTTATTTGGCCTTTTATCTTGCATCACCCTATCATTTCCTCTCAAAATCCAAATTACCCCAATTCATTATCAGTGAAGGACCTTTGAACCATTTAGCACTTAAGGCTTACTTGAGCCTATTGGGTCATATTCTGATTGTGCATTAGGGAAAGGAGGAACAATCCACATTGATCCCCTTTTCTTACTATACATTCTAGTGAACCCGATGTACACAACATTTTCACTTTTAATTTGGGGTTTAGATCTTATACATTACATCCTTAGATCTAATTTGGGTAGGTTTCATGGAGTTTACTAACTTAGATTAGTGTATGATATCTCATGTTATTACACTTCTTCTTACTTCTCTTTATGAATCATATGATACTACCTTCTTGCATTTCATAGTGCTTGTTTTCTTTCATAGTGTTTTGGCATATGGCATTATGAGACTTTCCAACATCTTCCTTCCTTATAAAGCATGTTTCAAGACTTCTATCAATATTTTATGTTGTTTCCTCATTCAACTTTTAGCTAAATGCATGGAAAATATTGATTACATAAGGGTCTTTGTTGATGAACCTAAAGATAAAAATATCATAAATCACCTGAATCCTTATCCTATGGTGCCTATTAATTATGACGATAGAGATCAACCTCCTAACAATTCTATATTCCTGCGACCTAGATCCTCTCCTCCTCAACCCACCTTAATTGATAGTCTTAAGAAATCTAGTTTATGCACTTCTTTAGATGAGTTATAAGATTCCTCTTTTCATCAAATATTTTTTCATAATTTATATGTTAAGCATTTCCTTGAATATTTATCTCCAAGAATAACATTAAGTAGACATGAAGATCTTGATAAACCTTCATCTTCTTCTCCACAGAAGATATGAATAGTACTATGAATCCTCATCTCTCTGAAGAGAAAATTTTCCTTCCTATTCCTCTTTATACCACACTTTCATAAATATCAAGATGATTTTCCTTCTCACTCAACATTAAAGGCTAATTACAATGTGGGTTATGACATTAATACTCAATTAGGTTATAGTGGACAAGGCATTGGTATTAATGAACAAGGTATTAAAATCCCTTTAGCTCCTCCAACACAATACTAGATGTGGTCTAGGATTTATACCTTAAGACAATACCTTTCCATCTTCTTGCATTGTGATTGATCCTTCTTCATCACAACAAAAACCTCCTCTAGATAATGTTTTACCAACACCATCCATTTTTACACCTCCTTTTGATGATCGTTTGGCTTTGGCTAAGAGAATCTTTTGGAGACTTAAATATGACACTAAAATTTGTTTTCCATTTAGATATTTTCCAAAGAATCAAATATCTCATAATGGTGATTTTCTATGTCTTTTTCATCATACCAATAAACATTCTCTTGACAATTGTATTGCATTTAGACAATTCATTTAAGATTCATTAGACCGTTCTCTTATTTTTTCAACAATGGATCTTATCATTTTTCTTGATATCAATAACATACCTTAGCATTTCTCTTTCCTATTATGTCGCTCTTCATCATGTAATATGTTAGGGATTTTTCTTGTATGAATCACAGTGCTTGAAATAACTACTTGAACACCATGCTTCCTAATACTGATTCAGGGACAAGAAAAGCCTAATTGCTAAGGACTGGATAAGGTCCTTCTTCGTTTTCGAGCTCCACATATACTCAGGCAGGTTTTACCTTTTATGATAACTGTTTACACAGTGTGTTATAATGTGGACACTGATTTGCTATGTATCTCTTATGAAACCAACTGATAAATTACCTTGCAATTGATCAAGCATAATCAAATACAAGATATAACCATATAAACCATGATCCTTAATATAGCAAAAATCAGTGATACAAGGATTTCAATCCTTCTTCCTTTTCTTGATAGGAGGGTTAACCTAGTTGATTCACTCTTCAAGGAATCAATAATATAGACAGTGTCCTGCTGACAGAAGTCCTTTAACAAGTTCAGCTTGTATGTTCTTAGTAAAAAAAGTATTTTGATTAAATGATTTTGATATTGGGTAGGGAACATACTGCAAACTATACCTCAGACCAGTGCCTATCCCTTGGGCAAAGAGTCAATGAAAACATGAATCCACAGAGATAAAA
>MU225015.1:588244-609160 GCA_018584345.1 Thuja plicata | reverse complement strand
AACAGGTCGTCTCAATCCCTTCGTAGAGCAAACAATTCAATGTTTGTCTTTGCGAATTCATGGATTGAATAATGACTATGTTGAGTTTCTTGTTGGATTGAGAGGTCACGTTCAGCAATAAACAGTATGACATACTTCATTTTTTAGATCTAGCCTTTATTATATGGTAGTGCACTTTCATTTACTTTATTTCATTTCAAGGTTGATTGCAAAAAGGGGTTTGCCTCATTGTGAAAAGGGGTTTGACTGAGGCAAACCCTTCTTTACAACCTTATTGCCTATTTTTGTGTTGTAGGAACAGATGACAAATCTATCAACACTTAACCTTGAAAGTGTAGGATTTGACAGACTGTTTGTGAAAGTTTTAGGTGAAAGTATAGGGTACACAACACTCCAGGATATCATACCTAGGAACAAAATGCCCGATGTATTCTATACCTTGCAAATCTACTCCAGATTAAAATTGCATGTTTGTACATCTTTCTAGTTTCTATTTCAAGTCATTACAGGTTATTGTCTATTTTTTTGTTAGTATGTACTTGTAACTTGTCATATTTTCTTATTTTTCCTTCTATCTTGCATCACCCTATCATTTCCTCTCAAAATCCAACTTACCCCAATTCATTAGTAGTGAAGGATCATTGACCCATTTAGTGCTTAAGTCTTACTTGAGCCTATTGGGTCATCTACCTTCCAATTGTGCATTAGGGAAAGGAAGAACAATCCACATTAATTCCATTTTCTTATTGTACAAGAGGATAGGAGGGTTAGTGTGGGATTTTGTTTGACTTTAACGAGGAGGTCATTGCACAGACCACTAGATTGCCGACTACTGGTCAAAAATTGAAGAAGGCTAGTCGTGTGGCAAATAAAAACAATCTCAAGCAATTTTTCAAGGGGAATGGAGGTCCTATCAATCTACATTGGTTTTTAAAGGGAACAAAAACTGCCTCATTAGAGCTAAGTATGTCTAATAATAATGATGTATTTCACTTTGGAGAGGAGGTTCAATGTTTACTATATTTATCACATGTCATTGTTGAACCATTTTTGCAATTATAACCTCATTTACTTTTCTTTTTATCTACTAAATTATTTGGAAAACTCTGTTAGGGAGGTTTTTATGCTGCTAAAACCAAGGGGAAAAATATATCCCTTTGTGTTAGGGCCTAATTTATAGGCTATACAAGTTTCATTTGTCCATGTGTCCTCCCAACCCAATTTTTTTCCACAAAGGCCCTTCGATCAGATACACCTTCCCCTACGTACTAATATTATTGACGCACCCAACCCTAACTAAAATAAATATATCCATTACCCAGATGCTTCAAAAATCACCTCACGATCGGGTACACTTGGAACCCTCACACCTTATATGATTGTTATCGAACTGTGAGTCATAAAAGAAATACTACCATCCTCATGGCCGACATCAAGAGAAAGGGAAAAATCCCTCTTTAGCCAAGAAACCCAAGCTAAACATCCAAGAGATAATTAGTGAAGAAGAGGAAGATGTTGGGGGGGATAGTAAAAATGAAAGTAACCCAAGATGATCTCCTAGATTGGCGAGTCACTCAACTAATAAAGGTAAAAGGGAAGAGTTGGTGGATTATGATTTTGAGGAAGGAGAGGAAAAACAAGGGGGTGAAAAATCTAAGGAGAAGGGAGGGGAGAAGATGTTGAAGGCAAAGGGGGTGATAGTGAAATGACAAAAAGTTTAGACAAATATACAAATGACAGTTCTACTCATATATCAGATAGTATCAGAAGTGAGTGGGTGGACCTCACACAAGATGTCATGCTTGAAGAGGAGGAAGAAAATAAGACCGATGAGGAGGAAGAAAATAAGACCCATGCTAGAGGGATACACACTAACTGTAAAATCACTGCCAAAGAGATTGAGATGCTAATAGCTAAGGTCCTTGAGTTGGAAAAGAAAATGATCAAAGTCTTTACGTTTAGTCTTCATCTAACACAACTCTGCTACATCTCTCTACCTTATGTAGAAGAATTTTTTGGGAAAAGATGCCAAAGATGAAGGGATTTATAAGGAACTATTCTAGATCCTATGTGAGGATTGGAGCCATCTGCTACATCAATCTGGTTTTGCTATCAAATATGTTGGATATGTTTAGTTTTCTTTTTATTTTTACTATTATGAGTGTTAGTTGCTTGAGGGGGGCTTTATGTTAAGACTCTATTTAATTTTGTTGGTTTACTCGACATTGGTTCCATGACTAATAATCTTTAGTTTATAGTATGTTGCTAGACTCGTTATAATTTTTGGTGTTAATGTGTTGTTAATACTCCACTTATGATGGATGCACCTATGGGTTGTTTGTTTTAAAGGGACAACACCCTTGTTTTTATGCTTATTATTATAAAATATATAGAGTTCAAAGTAAATAAATATAAAACTCAATATTAAATATAGAGTTTAATATGAATGAAGTATATAATTCAAAAATAGAATAAATTTTTATTTAGTATCAGAGTTCACAAATAAAACATAGTATAATTGAAGAAATTATATTTTTATAGATTATATAATATATATTGCTAGAATCTAAGTTAGGTAGTAAGTGACTATAAAAAATAGTTTTAAAGACTAGATTCTCTGTAACAAGGTGTTCCCTAGATTCATCTAAAATTTGAAAGAATATTAAACTTGATTGCTTGTGATCATATAGATTTAATCAAGAGATAAAATTAGGCCACCATGGATAATAACCAAATACTAAATCTATCTTGATAAAAAATGACCAACATTTACCTAACTTATTAACTAGAATCAATAAAAAATGACATGTAAACTTTGAAAATTAGACTTATAATATATAAATAGCAATTAAACTATAAAAAAAAAATTGAAAACTATACTTATAATCTACAAAAGGGAGAATATTATTTATAGGAGTAAGAGTTGTTGAAACACCAAGCTTTTTAAATAAATTTATTTTTTGGTAAATTGGCCTCAAATTGCTTCTACATATGCATTTAATGAACAATTTTAGTTGGAAAATTTATGGACCTGTCTAATTGAGCTAAAACGAATCGAGTTAGCTCATATGTTTGACCAAAATTTATTTCTAGTTAGAAATACTTAAATTTTGCTATGCTAATAAGTTGACAAAAAATGTAACACAACTTCATATTTTTACCCTAATTGTAACACATCATTTTTTCCCTTGACCATGACCGTACAACTAAAGTGAATTAAGAAACCATAACAATGAATTAAAACCTACTAAAATTTTGAACTCTTGGAAGAGCTCCACAAAGTAGACATGGATATGCTAGTATTAATAAGTACTAAAAAGTCTCATGAGGGGATAAATTATAACAACCCCCACATAATTTAGTCAATAAACCAATTTAATATCATGTTAATTGATCCACATTATGTGGGGTGGGGAAAATTACATAGGATGCTTTTAAAATAGGGAATGTGATTGTAACTTGGGACGTCAAAAGAAAACTCAATAAATTTGTAAACTAAAAGCTTGGTATGATATAAAAGAGCTCCAGAGACAATAAAATTCATATGATTTTATATTTTAGAAAAGAAGGAACCAAGGCTCTAATTTAACAATTATATTTAGAGTTTTTGAAGCTAGATGGATGCGAGCAAACAAACAATGAATGATTTTGGTTAAATGGTTATGCCTTTTGATATTCAAGTGAAATGGAATTACAAAAGTGAAATGCAATGACAAGACTTCACTATGATTCATGAAAATTGATTTTGATTTCTCAAATCACTCAAAGTGTAAATAAAGAGCATACTTTTGCCTCTTAACTGAAAATAATCTAAGATTTTTTTTTATCAATTGATAACTAAATGAATATTGGGGGCCTCATTTATAACTAAAAATTTACTTATAGAAATGGTATTAAAAGAGAAAATGACCTATAAATGTAGGTAATATATAGAGTGGAGTGTGAGGTATAGTAGAATCCCTATTGACATTAATTATTATATCCACTTGTCTCTCTCTCTCTCTCACACACACACACACTTTGAAGATGAAGAGGAAGCCAATGACAAAGGTTTTTGGTTAAGTATTTATAACTTTTGATATTCAAAGTGAAATGAAATAATGTAAGACTTCACTATATTTATGAATTACTCAAAGTGCAAATAAAGAGCAAACTTTGCTTCTTAGTTGAAAAGAATTGAAGGTTTTTTTATCAAATGAACCTTGAGTGACCTTATAAATAACTAAAAATTTACTTAATGAAATGATATTAAAAGAGACCACAACCTTAAAATGTTGGTAATCTATGAAGTAGAGTGCAAGGTATAGTAGAATCTTGACCAACATTAATTACTACATCCACTTTACAAAGTGACTTTATTATAAGGATATACAATTACTAGTTTTAGATAAAAAGGAATATAGGGCTTATGAGTCGATAGGGGAAGAATTATAGTAATAGAAGGAAGTAAAGTTGGGATCGATGTGTTTTTAATTTTTTTAAAGTATCGTGGGTATGAATATAATAGTGCAATAAGTAGTATTTGGAGAAGCAACATACACAATAGTAGGAGTAGAAGCTAGACAATAGACCACAATAGGACTAGGATATGTAATGGGGCCTTTTAGTGGATGGTTAAGGTTTGTTTTGTTCCCTAAGTACATTAATATTATGATATAAAGTGGGAAAGGGAGGAAGAAGAATAACCTATTATGTTTGTTTTTGACATTGCACATTCAATTAGGAGGATATCATGGTGCAAAAAGGATTGAATTGACAAACAAGAGGGGCAAACATTGGCTTATATAGGTTTCCAAGTTTTCTAGTAGATTCTTTTAAGCATGTGTGTATTGCAACATTTACAAGAAACGATAAGATGAAAGTATTTAAGTGAAGTCACACATGACGAAACAAGAGGAGGGGAACCATTGATAAATGTACTCGGGGTCTTATAAAAACAAAGAAAAAATAAAAATAATATGAGTGCAATCCAATAAGAATGTTACCATTTAAAGAAAGCTAATAAGGCATTACAATAGAACCACAACAGTATATTTCATTTAAAAAATTGATACAAGATTGCACATTTACTTTAGGGTCTCTTTCATTGGACAAATTAGCTTTAGAGAGGGAAGAAGAATACAAATCAGGTATAGAACAAGCATTACAAGAATGGAGAAATACATTTTATTGATGCAAAGCAATTTAATAATATCCTTTTCATTACATGTATGAAAATTTAGACTATTTCACATTCTAATGAAAAATCGTGTAGAATTATTGTTATGAGGGAAGCAGAAGGTGACAAGTTGTAGGAAGAAGGAAGTAAGAGTTCACTCGGTTTAGGAAGTGGAACATGTAACATTGTTTCATTTTCAAGAGTTTGAGAAAAGCATAACGAAGCATAGGAAAGTAAAATAATATCATGACCCCTCCCTTCTCAAATTTTAAAATCTAATGATTAATATTTTAAAATTAATAAGAAGTAATTAATTAAATATTAAGGTAAGCCAGATAAGACTAAATTTAGATAATTTATTTAAATAGATAAAATAAAATACGAGTTGGTTTTCTTAAAAAATATGCAGTGCATGCAGATAACATTAAATAGTTATTTTTAAATTTCATGTGAGAGCTTTTAATTTATCTTGATTTAAAATTTGTATGATATGATGATTTTTATAAGAACAGGATAGAGGCAGGAAGATTAGGAAGAGGAAATATTAAAAAATGTGTTTTTACTTCTCTGCAAAACAAGGTATAATATATCAACTTGATTTGTCCAATTCTGAGGAAAATTGTGAAACTATAGCTGCACGTTTTCTGAATTGAATCTAAGTTTTGGCATCTAAGTTATAATGATAATTATAAGCACAGAAGTGAGGCAAAAGAGATTACCCAACAAACTGTTCATTTGGTTTTCTGGTGCAGGGTCTAACTTGCTATGTATGTCTTTGGTACTGATTACAGATATATCTTAGCTTTTCCTGACAATTGTGCTTGTGGAGCCTGAAAAAATATGCATTTGTGGCTTTGTGCTTCCACATAGAGCTTGTAGATTTGAATTCTGATTTTGGCTCTACCAAAATAATGTATTGATTTGAAATGCTTCTTCAACACTGCTTTTATTTCTTGCATCAGTTGTATCTTTGATCTCAAATAATATTATATCAAGAGAATACTGAAATAGAAAAAAAAAAGAATGAACTTACCCGATTTCCAAAATCATGAAGGGATCTTGTCTATCCAATTACACAGCTAGTGTTGAGAAGCAAGAGCAGACAAATAATTTAAGCAAACAAATAAATGCACAGAGAATATACAACATACGAAATTATATACTTCACCATTTACGACTACATCTATAGAAAAGCAAGGTAATCTCTATTTCGTTAACTCTGTTAGACGTGAACAGTTCTTTCAATGTTGTCATAACCAAATCAAAACAAAGTAACAATGAACTGAAAGAGTTTTTAATGTGCAGGAGTTACTACAGATGAACAAATCCAAAGTGCAGAGCTAAAAAACAGGCGGAAAAGTGTGTTTAATAGTAATACAACATTACAACTAAGATTGAGATCTGTAGTCTTCCCACATCTTTCTTGCTATTTCATCTCGAAACTTCCCCCAATCATCTCTATCATGCTGACTCAACCCATATGTCTCAAGCATTGGTACATTTATCCCGTCACAATCATCTTCCTCTTCAATTTCTACTTCAGATGGAATGCCGTCCTCTATCGTAATGAAGTTGTGTAGTATGCAACATGCTAAAACAATCTTTGTTTGTGTCATGATTTGATAAGATATTGCATGCCTCAGGATAGGAAAACGCTGCTTCAAAATCCCAAATGTACGATCTATTGCATTTCTAGTGAGGAGTGTCGGTGGTTAAACAACTCCTCTGGAGTGTTTATCGGGTTTGCTCTTGAAAACTCCTTTAGGTGGTAACGTGTACACTGATAAGGGGCGAGAAATCCTGGTACGTTTGGATATCCAGCATTGACTAAATAATATTTTCCTACATAAAAAAAGATTATTGTTGTATAACGTTGTAACATTTATTGTATTATTCACTATATAATCATTTAGAGTGTGATTTGACATACCAGGGGGGACTACCAGCGAATCTGATCTCGAGAGAGCTGAAGCTAGAACACGACTATTTGTAGCAGACCCTTCCCAACCAGCAAGGACATATTGAAATTTATAATCAAACGAACACACGCCCATAACATTTTGCGACAAGTTGCCTTTTCTATCACGATATTTAGCTTGTATGTCGACATCGATAGTGACTGGTATAAGGGATCCATCAATTGCTCCAACACAATCCTATTAGCAAGCAAATTTATAATCAAATGAACATGTGGTAATAGGATTAAGACTCAAGCAAACAAATTTGTACCACTAGGAGATTTACCTTGAAGTATGGATCGAAATGGTCCTTCCCACTAAAATCTGGAGGAGTGTTTGGACCAGGGGGTATAAAATAATCCACATGGAGTGCTAAGACAGCAGTCAAGACCTTGTGGAAGTATCGGCTTACTGTCTCTCCTGTGTGCCCAAAGTTATGGCCAATCTTACGATTCCTCAGATTGTGGCCAAGGGTATGGAGGAACATCACTAGTTGTTCTTCTAACGTTATGTGTATTGTATCTCTAATGCTTTGTTTTTTCCTTAGAATATTGGCTAGATGAAAGAAGGCTCCTCTACTCATGCGAATTTGGTCATGACAATCCACCTCAATGGAATGAATAATACGCATATAAAAAGGAATTTCATCTCTTCTGCGCTTGTAACGCCTTTTTCTTCTAGCTTCTTGTGCAGACGCTGCTATGGCTGCCTTCCTAACTATGCATCCTTGAACATTTATATTGTTAATATGCTCCATCAATAACCTGAAATGTGAACAGAGACGAAGATTTCAGAGACAAAATAGCCACTAATAGCTAGCAAGACAGAAAGACAGAAAAAAGACAACCAAGAGGATAAAATTTGAATGCCAAAATGAAGATCAAACTATTAAATACAGTTTTTTTGAAAAAATCTGTATGTTCAATTTTTGTTAGACATTATGTTAGACTTGATTTGGAATGATAAAGATGCTTGAAGAAACAAGTTAAAGGCAAGGAAAGACTAACCTATGGTTACAGATTATAGGTCTCAGCCACATGGTACAACAAATCTAAAAGGAACGAAGGCTAAAAAGAGTTTGACTAATCTATAAACACATTAACGTTCTATACCTTTGTATGTCTTGTCTAAGTACTCTATTCCAGATTCGTTTTACTCTTGGCGAGAGAAAGATGTGCGCTTACATTCTAATAATGCAAAAAATTGTTTTTTCATATTACGGTCAGATTTTATGACTTTTGTAACCTCCACATGACAACGCATAAGCCCAACTATAACTTGTTTAATATGTTGTAAACCTACAGTGGGAAATCCAGGTATAACAGAGGAACAATTTGTGAAACTGGAATATTACTGCAAACTACTGAAATATCAGGTGGTTTTGGTTTAAATGTCTTTAAATCTGATTTGAAGGATTGGATTTCTTTTATGTACTGTTGTTTATTTCTAATCTCTAAGCATTATATTTGACATGAAATATAAAATCAAGATTTTCACCATGTTTGCCACTACCATAGATATCTGAAGTACATTTATATAAAAGATACCCAGAGATGCCAGTCTTGAGGCCACCTATTTCTTGGATCTCTGACATAGTCTAGAAAAGCACCTTGAGAATGACATCTCTCAACATAATCTTCCTAACAAAATTCAGCGGAAGAGAACTCTATTCTATATAGATGAATATACAATTGGCTGTGATGAATGCTGAACATGTAAATGACCATCAAATTTCTGTTAAAGGGTTTTTGTTGTCCTTTCACTCCATTATAACTCCTTGTTGCCGTTACTGTTACACCTGTCAACATAAATTTTATCATCGTTTTTTAGTTTCCCAAGTTTTTGCCAAGCTTTTCCTTTTTCAAATTTGGCTAATTGGATTCCATTTACACTTTTTACCAAATTGAAATCATGTTAGCACTAGGTAAATGGAATGATAATGTGTTGTAAATATTTATCTTTAAACTCCTTGTAAAGCTAGTAAACTTAATGTGCTGTAAATATTCCTGGTCTTAAACTCCTTAGAAAGCTACTAACCTTCTTTGCAAAAGGACTCTCAAGCATGTATATTTAGTATGCTAATTTATCTTCACATCCTTTTTACCCATGACTTTGAATTTCCTGCCCACTCTCCACACCAGCTCCTCTCTCCCCATCCTCACTTTCCTTCACAAGCTTCAAGCCCCAGGTTAACAATCATTTCTCAACCCCTTTCTGAACCCCAACTTGACAATATGGAACAATGTAAGGCAGGTTGGGCGCTGAGATGAGACCCAGGGATACCTCCGAGTTAACAAAATAAAAACAATCATTTCTCAAAATCATCATATGAGAAAGCTCTAATCCCTTCCATGAGTGAGTGCAATGTTTCATGTGCTTGATTCTACTGAAAATACCCTACTCTTGTAGCACCCAGACTCCTCTTCTAGTTATGATCATTAATGACACAAATATCCTGCTAGTACACCATCAACCTGAGAATTAAATATCTTGTGAGTTTTAATTATTTACTCTGATAAACAAAGAGCAGGCTAATCAAATTAACCTTCCATAACTGATCAACATATAAATAAAACACGTCCCTCTCTTTCATGGTGATCAGAAACAAAATTTTACACACCAAAATCCAAGCCATTGTGTTAGATGCTCTGGTGATAGATTACCCTACCTAAAAGCATCATATAATATCTATCACAAACCTTAGAAACATCTTTGGTAGATCAGCAGGCTTGAAATTAACACTTGTATTCCTCTTCCAGTCTCACTGTTCTGCATATATATAACTGTCACAGACTCACAAGCCTTACAAAGATCTTTGGTAGATCAGCAGGCCTGAAATTAACATTTGTATACATCTTCCAGTATAATGTATAATAATCTCGAAAAAACTGCTAATCTACTACCAAAGTGAAAGCTATTCAACTCAAAGGGTGATCTTCTTTTACGAAGAGGCAATGCACAGGTAAACGTTTGCGTATCTCATTGTTCAGCATATAAAAGCACATTCTGAATGGGCAAGACTACCAACATCTAATCAAATTATTATAGGAAGCTTGCCAAGATATAAAATCCACAATGACATCATGTCCTTGGTGAAGTATTTAGGAAACTACAACACAGTATATACTTTATTTGACTTACTAGCATCAATAAGTTACCCAACCATCATATAAGCTACCTTGACTTCTTCCTCTCAGAACCCCACTATAGAGAACCCCTAGAAGATAATTATTAATGATGAGAACATACCACAATGATGATGTAGATTTCAAATTGATGGAAAATTCTCTTGTATTTGTATAAGGCAAGATACAAGTCCTCAGTAAATAATAACAAAACATCCCCATCAATTCCAATATTTCAGACAAAAAAACATCCAAAAGAAGTTCATTATTCTTGCTATCTCCTTCACTTGGTGCCAATTCCTTTTCATCTGAAGATTCAATGCCCAAATATCTCACTATTTGCCACAAAAACTTCATGCCATCATTTTTCAGTGCCATGTAATCAGTGCAGGGCATGTAAGAAAAAGGTATCTCCTTCGCTTCACCACTCACTCCATACTGAAGCAGAAAAATTGTTAATCAGACAATGTAAGGCCCATTAATAATGAGCACATAGCACAATGACGATGTAGAATTCAAATTGAAGGAACATTCTCTTGTATTTGTAGTAAGGCAGGATACAAGTCATCAGTAAATGATAACAAAACAAGCCCATCAATTCCAATATTTCACACAAAAAACATCCAAAAGGGTTTGTGCACAATAACATAGCAAAGTGTTTATAAAAAGGTCATACTTAAACTTTATGACTATATTTGAAAGCACGAGACCAAAATGAAGAGTACAATCATATACAAAGCTCAAAAAGGAACAGGCAGAGGATAAAATAATCGTGTTTCAATGGTTGAGGTCCTGGTTAACCAAACTAGGTTATAAAACCCATGTCTGCAAAGTGAACTAAGTTCGGGGAGGATGTGATGTGAACACCAAGATTGAACCTTGTATCATCCAGTCTACCTAAAGACTATACAGAGTGTGCAGGAAAGTCAATAATAAAAAGGATATCCAATGTGGAAAGATGGTTAGATCGTTACTCTTAAAGAGCAAAAGCTGCCACTTTTCTGCCAAGAAGGGACCTGCATGGCCAAAAGAGAAATTGTTTCAAGAGTTTGTAACCACTCATGTAACCAAATCTCTCACAAAACTTACTTACAGTTTTGGAACCAGTCATGGAACTGCTCAATTATTTTTCCGTCTCTTTTTCAAGATTGCACTTTGACAACAGAAGGAGCCGAACAACTCTAATAGCCTTCCCAGAATGGAATGGAAGATTCATCAAAGATGAATCATTGAATTGTTATGCTTCTTATATGCCACTGACCAAAATCTCAAACCATGAACAAAGAATTGCATTGTGAAAAAGCATATTGACTGGTGCTTGGGAATCTTTCCACCTCAGATATCCAAGGATATATCAGCCTCCATATGGTTGCCCTTTTCGAACACAAGGAAAAGAAAACTACGTAATCTCTAGTGTATTGTCCTGAACAAACAAGCTTCCAGTATATTTTTTGTTAAATAGCGACAGGAAAAAATCGTACTTCCATCTTTAAAATAAGTGATTTAAACGTCCTTGTTTTTCCATCATTTTCTGAACAAAATGCTGGACAAAAACTACTAAACTATGTTTGTAAGTGAAAGCTAAATAGAACGTAAATTAAAACCCTACACATTCAAATTACATCCAAAAAAGCACAATGTGTAAGGGATCAACAATCACAAGCCCTACAATAAGCAATCAGAGATTCAAATACTTCAAGCCTTTATAAGCATCCCGTACCAGATAACTATAATAACAGCTTAATCTTTTTCCAATTCATGGGGTTTTAGACCGTGTCTTGGTCAAGTTATTGGGGTCCTACAGTACATATATGCAGGCCAGAAACAAAACTGATACTATAGAGGCCATCTATATATATATATATATATATATACAATGAATACCCACCAGAGTACAAAAATAAGTAAGAGTAATAGAGTATATATTATTTTCGCCAAATTTAATCGAAGACGAAGAAAAAAGAATGGCAGAGATTAATCGGAGGCTTATCTCACCTTCACCTGAGACTGAATAAGGATGTACAATACAGGCTCGGCTGCTTCAATCTTTATTCTTTTGGCAATATGCAATCCAGGCAGCAGATCCTGAATGTGGTGACAGCGGTGCCAAAGAAAAAGAGGAATTGAGAAAGAGCAAAACAGAGCAGAGTAACACTGACGTCCAACTACTTCTTTAGCACCTAGCACATACGAGACTCCTCTGCACAACCCTAAACCAGCAAACGGTGCAGAGAGCCAAAATATCAACGAGTAATTTGTGGACCCGAACATGTTATGCAAGTTGGTTTATCAAAATGAACATTCGGAATAACCTATTCCAATTCCGATTCCGAATTTTCCCAATTCCAGCAACCAAACAGGGTTATAGAAACAAGTGCTTGAGAAATGGATGAAAGACATTCTGCAACAGATAGAACTACACTTAAGAACCAATCAGAAAATATCACAATGCTTCCTTCAAGGGTTGCCAAACATATCACAGCTGAAAGAATAATTTCTGTTTGAGACATTTCAAATTTTTTTCTTGCTGTATAATATGTTACAATTTCTTGAAATTATAATTCCAAAACCAATAAAGATTTCATCGGGACCAGAAACAATGCCTCCACTATTGTGAATTGAAATGTATCTCTCACTTTGAAAATGCGTTAAAACAAACATTCATTGGTAATAGGGTGTTAGTACAAACCTTGTTGAAGGTTCAAAACATATAAACCTTGAGGCCATGACAAGCGTTCATCTTGGGGGAAAATTTGAATTCACACGACACATGCTAATCAACTCATTACATTGTGATTCTTGAGGTAGAATTGGACTTGGTGTTCTCTAGTAATAATTAAAAGAAACTATAATTCTATAAAACATCACCATAAAAATGAGTTCGATTAGAGAGTCTAATAGCAATGTACTTTTTAAAGTGTTTGGTTAATGAGTCTAAGATGTACATAATCCAAGGATGCTAAATCTTATTTTTGGACTTTGAATGCATTCAATATCAATTTGAAATGTTTTGGAATTAAGTAACTTTCAAACAATTTTTTTTAAACCGAGGTCACAAGGGCCCTGACTAATATCTTGATATCTAAAAAGAAAACATTCAGATAATTCTAGTATAAAAGAGAAGAAGGATTGAATCATTTTAATGGTTCAATTTTATTAATAGTATGATTAACATTATTAAAAATAGAGATCATATAATGAGACAATAAAATAAAACGTTCTAGATAATATTTTTTGAGAAAACATTACTCTTGTAGGTCCCTCCCATTTGGTTTCATATGAAATAAAATAAACACATCGGAGACTAACATATTAGAGACTAGAGAAATTCTCTCCCCGAAATGGTTTCATATGAAATAAAATAAATAGATCGTCGGAGACTCAAGATGTGCAAGTTTTGTGAAGATAAAATCTTTGGCAATATTTGATAGTCTTGTTTTTATAGTTTCTACATAATCGTTTATGAAGTCGGAGGGCTAGCTTTTGTATAAAGCATAGTAGGTTATAGGGGTCTGTGAAATCTCTTTTGATCAGCACCCGTAAGGGGTTTTTTGTATATACATGCAATCGATATCAGATAGTTGCATAGGTCAATATCTCTCTGCTACACAGTCATAACTGGTATTGTCTTTCAGTTTCAAGATGTAATTTTCGCAGTATACTTCTGTAATGCTTTATTTTATTATTAATAATATAAAAATCTCTATTACCGATAATAAATAAATTAAAAAAAAAAAACTTTGACAATAAATTGACATTGTCTTCCCAATATGGGCATGACCAGTGCCATCGAGGACATATTAAAAAGCTTCCTCGAACAACCACGTCTCATCGATGGAAGAGTCAATGGGAAAAGTTGACTGCAGCTCATTGCCAGAACCTGGGCTATCTCCAAGACATGAAAATGTCTTATCGATTCATATGTCTCATCGACAAACATAAGATGCCCTTATTTTGTTGAAAGGAGGGACAATGTTGGGGTTACAGATGACGCCATGGTTGATAATGGAGGGACATCCTCAGATTTGTTCGAAGAGACTTTAGAAGCTTTCAAGCTCAGAGCATATGGCAGGTATAAAGCCAAATTCTATAAACTTCATCAAACTGGAGATTCCTAAAGCCTAATATGGACGTCCATATGAGCATAACAAAAAAGGTTTTTTTTTCTTTTCTTTTTTCTTTTTCTTTTTATGCATAAGGATCGTGAAGGCATAGACACGACTATGAATGTATGATAGAAATGCTTCAAGGGATGTCATGGACTCCCAAAAGGGGATTTGAATCTTCTGAACATATAAATTTTGGTTTTATAAAAATTGGAATTGGAATTCGAAATTCCAATTCCACCTATTTGGTTGGAAGATGCATATGCCCATTTGGGGCAAAATTGGAATTTTGAAATTCCAATTCCAATTTTTTTGGATGGACACAAACATGGAAGAAACAAAATTGGGAATTATATAATGTTGATTCCAGGCATATTCCAACTACCAAACGGGCCTTGTCAAATAGTTCATGTGCATTCTCTTTGATTCCACATTTTGTATACAAATTAAACATTACGTGTGAATTATTTTTACTTAATTTCTTTCCCACAGATTTACCAATAAACCCGTTTTGTAAATGTGACTATAGTGTATTCTTTGAAACATTTTATCAAATAGTTCGCATTAAGTCTCAGATGTTAATTTGTAGCCTATTATAGTTAAACCTCTAACTCTCAAATGAATTAATATTTCATTCATTGTAGGAATAGGTATGTATATTATTTTACATTCTATTGTGATGACCATATCCTCTAAGGTGATATAGACCTTTATTTGGCTTCGAAATTTAAACAAGGAATAAAGGAGAACCAATTTATTCTAAAAGTCATTTTTTTTTGGTGGATAGCTACGTACAATAAAAGACTCACACAAGATAATTTCATCAAGTGTGGATTTTAGCTGTCTAATTGTTGTGTGTTACGTAAACACGAGGAGGAAAATGACTCTCATATGCTAATCCATTGTAATTTTACACAAAACCTGTGGAATATGGTGTCGCAGAAGCTTAGATTGTTTGGGTTATGAATAGAAATGTGCAACAATTTGTGATGGATTGGTTGAGTACTTCTTATAACCCTTCTATTAGACAATTATGGAAGCAAATCCCCCCACCTCTAGTTGGAGCATATGGAAGGAGAGGAACCATAGGTTTTTCCGTGGAGTGGAGAATTCGGCTGAAGAAATTTTTAGGTCCTTTTACAAAGTGCTCATGGACAATCTCTCGATTACTACCTGGCCTTGCCCTTCCTTTCCTCTTACTTAGCTAGATGACAAAATTGCTAGAAGTTGGGACCTATTTGACTCTTATGCAAAGTTTCATAATTTGAAAATATTGAGTAACACTAAATGGATGGGACTGCAAGACAACCCTAGGGCAATGTTGTAGTGCGGGGAGTAATAAGGACAATCTTTAGTGAGATGGTGATAGCGTGCAATGACAGTCTCTAGGGAAACACAAATAATCAAGCTAAAGGGATGGCCCTTCTATGGAGTCTTAAAATTGTCCTCTCAATTGGGATTAAGGTTTTTTCTATAGAAGGTGATTGTAAACTCAATGTTGATGTTGTCAAAATCCTATTTAGAGTCAACTAGTTTATTGAAGGGATTGTAGGAGAAATCCATACACTTTTTTTGAGCTGAAACTTTTTTTGAAATTAATCATGTTTTTAGAGAAGGGAATATGGTATTCAATGCCATGCTTGACTTGGGATATCATACTGAAGGGTTGAGATGTTGGAAGAAGAGAAAATCCCTTCCAAATAATATTCAAACTCTCTTGAGGGGAGAAAGCTCAAATACTGTTGTTGATTGATGATATTTAGCTTCAACCACTACAGATCCTATTAGGTAATGTGGGTTCCTCCAAATGATTTCTTAGATTCACCGAATAATTAGGCTTCTTCCATTTACATCAATCTAAGACCAATAGCCAACTGACAAGAATTTTCTTATATGATGAACAAATCCTTCTACACTTTGGGATCTGCAAAACCCAAGAGGGTGACTGATGACATGTAACTGATTGAATGTTTGAAGATGTTAAGTTGATGATCATGCAAGGCATTAAATCAGTTAATTTATTGTATTGTCATTGATGTCAACTTGATATAATCTGTATGGTCATAGACATGCTGCCAAAGACTTCAAAGAACCGATGAATCAAAGGCTATGCTTTCAGTAATGCATATAAATCAAGTATTCACAAAGTGACTGTATACACCGATGGAGTGCACACCAACGGTCAGAGTAAAAGAGCAAAGTCACAGTGTTACCCGGTGAGCAAACGCACAACATTACTGACGAGCAAAGTCACAGTGTTGCCCGACGAGCAAAGCACAATGTAACCCGACAAACATAATTTCAGTGTTGCCCGACAGAAAAGACAAAGGACGGCGATCCCGATGACAACTGAAGTCACACCGATGACTAATTGAAGTGTTGACCGACATAACAGAGAGTTCAGAAATGACAAAATGCTTAGCTGTCAAGAAGCTAAAAATAGACTTAACTGATACTTATCATTGTTTTAATCATCTAGATAAAGCCGGAGATAAGTAATTGATTTAAAGTTGATTTGTCTAGTTGGAAAGAAGATCTCTTTGAGATAAAACTGGAGTTTTTCTTTAAATATAACTGGCAATAATTGTGGATCACGCCAAGATCAAGAAAGCTAAGAAAAGGTGAAATCATGTCTATAAAGAGACAAATCCAATTCATTACGAATTGTGTGGGGTGAAAAAGAGAGAAGAGGAGAGATGCTAAAGAGATTCTAAAGAAGAAGAAAGTCTTCATTCAGACCTGATCAACAAGTTGAGGAAAGAGCTAGATTCTACAGACACCGACGAACACTGAGACAACATCACATAGCAGAACAGTGTGGAGCAAAGGTATTGAATTGATTATATTGATCAGAGAGGTAATGCACTTACAATAGATCTGAAAATCTGCAATTAAGTTGTATGTGTGAACATATCACTTTAATGTTTCAGTTTAACCATTGAAGCATCAAGTCTCTTAACCGAGCAGGACTTAGAAGTCTTTTACAATTGAGATACATCCCAAGGAGTATCAAAAAGTTTGATCATAGAAAGTAGCATTGGATATGCCTGATACCTATTGACATGTCAAGTGAGTGTTTAATCAAGGATGGTAGCATTAGATGCTAGATACTAGGTGAAAAACTATCTTTTAAATCCTCTAACAAGGTCACACCAAATAGTGTGTTTGTAACCTTTAACAGGGTTGGCTCCTAATAGATCTCACTTCAGAAGAGTGAAAATTTGGGGTACCGGTCCCAGTGGCTTTTCCCTTAACAGGGTTTCCACGTTAAAAATCCATGTGTTATGTGTTTATGTTTCATTACTTTACTATTTTACATTTCACATATGCAATTATGGATTGATCGGTATACTCTGCATATTTACTGTGTTTCGGTAAATAGTTGACTCCTTATCGGTAAACATACAGAAGAAGGTTTTACAAAGCAATCCGACAAGTAGTAAATTGATATAAGTATTTCAAGGCATTCATCTTGTAGGAAAGAAGATAACTAGAGACATAATTTGTGGTTATAAGTTTTAAGGATTAATTTTTGAGGCCACTGATTCACCCCCTCTCTCAGTTATTACTAACAATTGGTATCAGAGCTTGTGTGCTTAGAAGGAAGGTTTCAAGACCTAAGCTAAAGATCACAAGATGAACAGACGAGATGTGCCCAAGTTGAACAAAGATAATTTTGCTTCATGGCAGAGCATAATAAGACTCCACTTATCAGGTATTGGAAATGATGTTACTTAATACTTAGATACTGAATATGTGTTGCCCACAGGAGCACCCACAGTTGAACAAATGAGAGAGAAGCATGAGCATAACTGGATGATGATAGAGCTTGCTTCCTCACTCTCTGGTGTTGAATTTGAAGATGTCAAAAACTGCAAGACTGCAAAGCAGATGTGGGACAAATTGATGCTTTAACATGGTGGTGACAAAAATGTTTTTTGTGAGCCAAGGAAGAAAGCCTTAGAGGAAAGTTTGATGATCTCAAAATGAAAGAAGGTGAAAACATCACACAATACATCACAAGAATCAAAGAGGTAGTCAATGCTATAAGAGGAGTTTCATGTGTACTAGAAAAAGATACAGTGGTGAGTAAAATTCTAAGAACCTTACTGCCTACTTATGCTATTAAAGTATCTGCCATACAAGAAATGAGAGTAGTAGCAAATAGAAATGTTACTCTAGACAATTTGATTGGAAGACTGATTTCATTTGAGATGAACAATTTTGATAATAGCGTCTTACCAAACATAGAGTCTGCATTCAAATCTTCTTTGAGAATAAGTAAATCAAGTCATAAACACACTATGAGAAAAGATAGTGATAGTGAAAGTGAAGAAGATCTTGATGAAATTGAAGCACTTATGGCTAGAAGAATGTAGAGAGGCAAAGGTAAATACAAAGGTAAACTACCACTTGTTTGTTTTAATTGTAAAGAGATTTGACACTTTGCTGCAAGATGTCCTAACAGAAGAAAAGATGATAGAAGTAATGAAAGGTCATTTGAAAAGAAGTTTGACAGAGGTGATTACAGAAGCAACCGACAATCAGAAAGAAGAGATACCCGAGACTACAAGGACAAAGGAAAGAAGGTTAGTTACCTAGAAAAATGCAAAGACGATAACACTGACACCGAATCTGATGAAGACATCGAGATGGTGTTTGTGGCAGTAAAAGATGATCCAGATGATGATGAAGAAAGGTATGTAGAAACTGCACTCATATCTAAAGTTAGTAAAAATGATGTCTGGATCATAAATAGTGGCTGCACTCACCAGATGACCAGTGACAAACAAAATTTTGAGACTTTTGAATACTATAAAGGTGGTTCAGTAAGAATGGGTAATGATACAACTTGTCCAGTTGAAGGTAGAGGAACCATAATGTTGAATAATCAGATAAAATGTGAAAATGCTTATTGGGTAAATGGATTGAATAATAATCTATTGAGTGTTTCTCAGTTGAATAATTCAAGTCACAGAGTAGCATTTGAAAATAATAAGGCAAAGATCTTCAATAAATCAAGAAATCTGATTGGTACCGGTGAGTAGACAAAAGGTAACTTATTCTATCTGAATGATACTGACACCACTTGCTTAATGGCTAGAAATGAAGATATATGGTTGTGGCCCAAACGATTGTGTCATGTGAACTTTGACAACATGATAAAGATTAGCAAAAAGAAAAATGTAAGAGGCTTATCGATGATGACCAATCCCTACAATATCATGTGTAAGAATTGTCAAAAAGGTAAGATGAAAAAGTCTAGTTTCAAAAGCAAAACCCATACATCTGATGCCATTCTAGAATTAGTCCATACTGATTTATGTGGACCCATGAGAACAAAGAGTTATTATGGAGATAAATATTTTATTCTCTTTGTTGATGATTACTCTAGAATGATGACAGTAATGTTTCTAAAAGATAAGTCTGAAGCATTTAAGATGTTTAAATGGTACAAAGAAATGGTTGAGAAACAAAGTGGTAAAGAATTGAAATGCTTAAGATCAGATAGAGGAGTGGAATTTATTTCAGATGAATTCGCTAACTTTTGTAATGAGCATGGAATCAAAAGATAGGTCTCTGCACCAAGAATACCACAACAAAATGGAATTGCTGAAACAATGAACATATCCATAGATGATTGTGCAAGGACACTGATGATAGAGAAAGGCATCACCTAAATCTTCTGGAGGGAAGCTATCAGTACTGCTGTTTACACATTAAACAAAGTACAATTGAAGAAAGACACCAAAAAGACACCTTATGAGCTATGGTATGGATACACACCCAATGTGAGTTATTTCAAAAATTTTGGCAGTCAATGTTATATCTTAAAAGATGATAGAAATGGAAAACTTGACTCCAAGAGTGATGAAGGCATCTTTCTAGGGTATTCTACCAAGAGCAAGGCTTATAAATGTCTCAATAAAGCCTCTAACAAAATTGTTGAAAGTACAAATGTAAAGATAGATGAATTTGCAGAGAAGAATGAAAAGGAAAGCACTAAAGAACCAGAGGACTACAATAGGTTTGTTTACAATGAAGAACTTGACACTCTACCCGACCAACAATGTAGAGCTCCCGAGCAACATATTATTGCACTCGAGCATCAGACTGCAAATACCGACGATCAGAATATTGCTCAAGAAGATGCACAAAGTGATGGAGAACAGAATGAAGGACAGAATGATGATTAAGATGATAGACAAAGAAATGAACTTGTACTTGCCAGATATGTCAGAAGAAACCATCCACAAAACTAGATCATTAGAGACAAGAAGGCTGGTATGAGAACTAGAAGTAAGTCTCTAAATACAAGATGTCTCATTTGTGATTATGAGCCCAAATCTGTTAATGTTGCACTTGATAATGATGAATGGATAAGTGATATGATTGAAGAGTTTTAGAAGATAGAGAAAAACAAGATGTGGACACTTGTACTAAGACCAGATGACAAGAATGTCATCGGTACAAAATGGATATTCAAGAATAAACTGAATGAGAATGGAGAAGTCACCAGAAACAAAGCAAGACTAGTATGCAAGGGGTATGCACAAGAAGAAGGAATT
>MU225015.1:578158-588194 GCA_018584345.1 Thuja plicata | reverse complement strand
GACAAGAATGTCATCGGTACAAAATGGATATTCAAGAATAAACTGAATGAGAATGGAGAAGTCACCAGAAACAAAGCAAGACTAGTATGCAAGGGGTATGCACAAGAAGAAGGAATTGACTATGGAGGGACCTTTGCACCCATTGCTAGGCTAGAAGGAGTGAAAATATTACTTGATTATGCTACATATAAAGGCTTCAGGGTATACCAAATGGATGTCAAGTCTGCATTCCTAAATGGAATACTTGAGGAAGAGGTATACATTGAGAAACCAGAAGGGTTTGTTGATCCAGACAATAGGAACATGGTATGTAGACTACACAAAGCCTTATATGGATTGAAACAAGCACCCTGAGCCTGGTATGAAAGACTTCATTCCTATCTCATAAGTATTGGATTTGTAAGGACTAGTGAAAACAATAATCTTTATTTGAAGGAAGATACTGATGTTAAAATTTTGATTGCTGAGATATTTGTTGATGACATCATATTTGGAGGCAATGATATGCTATGCAAATCATTTGCAAATGAAATGAGCAAAGAATTTGAGATGTCTATGTTTGGAGAGATCAAGTTCTTTCTTGGTCTGCAGATCATGCAACAAGATGAAGGTATTTTCATTACACAATCCAAATACATCAATGAAGTGCTGAAAACATTCAAGATGGAAGAGTCCAAACCAGTTGGAACATCGATGGAAACTGGATGTAAGCTGACAAAGGAGGACAAGTCATCAGAGGTAAATCAGACTTTGTACATATCAATGATTAGAAAACTCATGTATGTTGTACATACTAGATTAGATATTGCACATGCAGTAGGAATAGTTACAAGATTTTCTGCTAACCCTAGGGAATCACATATGACTGCTGTGAAAAGAATTCTAAGATATTTGAAGAATACCGAGGAATATGGCTTATGGTATAGAAGAGAAGAAAAATTTGAACTTAAGGTCTTTACCGACGCTGATTGGGTTGGAAATATTGATGACCGGAAGAGGACAACTGGAGGAGCATTCTTTATGGGTGACAAACTTGTCACATGGATCAGCAAGAAGCAAGGATGCATCTCTCAATCCACTGTAGAAGCAAAGTATGTTGTTGCTACTAAAAATTGCTCAAATATTGCATCGATCAAACAGTTATTGGAAGGTATGCATATGCGAATTCTAGAACCAGTAATTATCTATTGTGACAATACCAGTGCAACAAACATTTCCAAGAATCCATTTATGCATGCTAAAACAAAGCATATTGCCATCAAGTATCATTATTTAAAAGAACAAGTTCAAGCAAAGGAGGTGATACTTGAGTATGTGCAATCAAAAGAACAATTGGCCAATATCTTCACCAAGCCACTGTCGAAGGATGCATTTGAATACTTGAGAAAGAGACTAGGTGTCAGACCCTTGTCTACTGATCAGTAAAATGACTAGAAGGCTACATCAACCTCATATTATCATAATATCTTTCATGTTGATGCAAGAAGAGAAATAGACTTCAAAGATAAATCTATACACAACAAGGTATTTATCTACTCCAAGCACCAGAGTTATTACCGATGGATTGGGAAATTCAAGGAATATATTATGGATAGAAAGGATCTGTTTGGCATTACTGTCAAAAGTTTGTTTGGCAAAGATGTTTGTTTTGCATTGCTGTCAAAGTGAGAGAAATATCTCATTATCATACAGATAAAGGGAGAGATTATATCCATTATCACCTCAGGGAGAGATTATATCCATCAAAGTATCCAAAGGGAGAGATGTAACAAGAAAGGGAGAGTACACTCAAAGGAAAAGAATTTTTGACAAGAGACATCAAAAGAAAGGAGAACAGTCAAAGGGAGAGAGTTTGACATAGGAGAAGAACACATCACATCAGAGAAAGGAAGATTCTAAATCTATCCAGTAAAGGGATTGAAGATAGAAAGAAAGCTACAAGAATCAAATCTAAGCTATTTTAGCTTACCGAAAGCCAAACATTTGTAATAGTTACATAAGGAAAGCTTGATAAAACTGTATATTTCATATTGTATTAGTAATAGTATAGTATGATAATGTAGTATGTTGCCATCAATGCCAAAGGGAGAGATTGATGACATGTAACTGATTGAATGTTTGAAGATGTTAAGTTTATTATCATGCAAGGCATTAAATTAGTTAATGTATTGTATTGTCATTGATGTCAACTTGATATAATTTGTATGGTCATGGACATACTGCCAAAGACTTCAAAGAACCGATGAATCAAAGACTATGCTTTCATTAATGCATATAAGTCAAGTATTCACAAAGTGACTGTATACACTGACAGAGTGCACACCGACGGTCAGAGTAAAAGAGAAAAGTCATAGTGTTACCTGACAAGCAAATGCACAACATTACCGACAAGCAAAGTCATAGTGTTGCCCGACAAGAAAAGCACAGTGTAACCCGATGGACAAAATTTTAGTGTTGCCCAACGAAAAAGACAAAGGACGGAGATCTCGATGACAACTGAAGTCACACCGATGGAACAGTCAGTTATCACCGATGACTAACTGAAGTGTTGACCAACAGAACAGAGAGTTCAGAAATGACAAAATGCTTAGTTGTTAAGAAGCTAAAAATAGACCTAACTGATACTTATCATTGTTTTAATCATCTAGATAAAGATGGAGATAAGTAATTGATTTAAAGCTGATTTGTCCAGTTGGCAAGAAGATCTCTTTGAGATAAAACTAGATTTTTGCTTTAATCTAACTGGCGAGAATTGTGGATCACGCCAAGATCAAGAAAGCCAAGAAAAGGTGAAATCATGTCTATAAAGAGACAAACCCAATTCATTACGAATTGTGTGGGGTGAAAAATAGAGAAGAGGAGAGATGCTAAAGAGATTCTGAAGAAGAAGAAAGTCTTCATTCAGACCTGATCAACAAGCTGAGGAAAGAGCTAGATTCTACAGACACCGACAAACAGTGAGACAACATCATAGAGCAGAACAGTGTGGAGGAAAGGTATTGAATTAATTATATTGATCAGAGAGGTAATGTACTTACAATAGATCTAAAAATCTGGAATTAAGTTGTATGTATGAACAGATCACCTTAATGTTTCAGTTTAACCATTGAAGCATCAAGTCTCTTAACTGAGCATGACTTAAAAGTATTTTAAAATATTTTTTCCAGTTTAATTTTTGATGATAAAGTAGAAACCAATTATCTCAAGATGATCTTATCATTGTCTGATCTTTATCTATTGCCCAATTAAATCAACTCCAAAAGATATGGAAATTCAATATGAACCAGAAATCAATTTCTTGACATTAATGAAAAAATAATAATTGATCTAATTCTTTCTACAATCATGCATACCTCTTATCTCGGTCTTCATCATCATCTCTATTGGTTGAGTAACAATCTCCCTCTTTGGCATTGATGGCAACACTATCAATTGATGATGGCAACACTGTTCATCTCCCTTTTACATCTTTGTTCTGTCTTTACTGCCTCTCAGCTGTTTGATCTTGTTCTCCCTCTGTGTTCATTCTCTCTTAACATCTTTATGCATATTCTTCCTCTTTTTGTTCTTTCAATCAGTAATTCTCCCTTAATCTCTGTATTTGTCAATTATTCATTCTCCCTCTTTGACTGATAATACCTTGCATGTACTGATAATTCATTGCACAAATAATTTCTTGACACAACTTCAGGAAACACCTAAAGTGTGAACACTAGCATCAACTCACAAAATATATAAACTATTGAGTCCTAGAATTGATGCAGCATGCATCCTTCTCTAATGAATGTTGGATAGGGGTAGGACCCCTAATTTACCTTGGAGATACTCAAAATCATCCTTCAGTAGTGGCTTAGTGAATATATCTTCTAATTTCTCCTTTGAGTTCACATACTCCAACATTACCTTCTTGTCTTGAACTTGCTCTCTCAAGTAATGATACTTGATGGAGATGTGCTTGGTCTTAGAATGCATTACCATATTATTTGATATATTTATAACACTTGTGTTATCACAAAAGATAGTAACTAGATTGGTAATATTCTCTTGCATACCTTCTAGTAGTTGTTTGATCCATACAATGTTTGCACAATTCATAGCTGTAGCAACATATTCAGCCTTGATAGTAGATTGTGATATACAACTCTGCTTTTTACTCAACCATGTAACTAGTCTTTCTCCTAAAAAGAAATATCCTCCACTTGTACTTTTTCTATCATCAATGTTTCTGGCCTGATCGCATCGGTGTACACTGTTAACTCAAAAGTTCCTCCTTTCTTGTATAGTAGACTAAAGTTCTCAGTTCCTTTCAGATATCTAAATATCCTTTTCACAATCATTGATCGGTAGAGTGTCTCATTTACTTCCTTTGACTCATCTTCCTTTGATAGCTTGCAACCATTGATCATCGATGTTCCAACCGGTCTTGAGTCTTCCATCCCAAAAGTCTTTAGGATCTCTTTGATATACTTTGATTGTGTAATATAGATCCCACCTTTTACTTGTTGAATCTATAGTCCAAAAAAAATTTAATCTCTCCAATCATGGGCATCTCAAATTCCTTTCTCATTTCTCTAGCAAAAGAGCTGCATAATGTGTCATTTCCTCCAAAATAAATATCATCAACAAATATCTCAGCAATCAAAATCTTATTAGTACTATCACATTTCATATAAACATTACTATTATCACTAGTTCTTTGAAATCCAATCTTGATTAGATATGCATGCAATCTTTCATACCAAGCTCGGGGTGCTTGTTTCAAACCATATAGTGCCTTGTGCAGTTTGCATACCATGTCCTTGTTAGTATTCTCAACAAATCCTTTAGGTTGTTCTATATACACTTCTTCTTCAAGAATACCATTAAGAAATGTAGTCTTGACGTTTATCTGATAGACTTTAAATCCTTTGTAAGCTACATATGCTAGTATAATTGTAACTCCTTCTAATCTAGCAATAGGTGCAAAAGTTTCACCATAGTCAATTCCTTCTTCTTGTGCATATCCCTTGCAAACTGGTCTTGCCTTGTTTCTGACTACATCTCCATGCTCATTCAATTTATTTCTAAAAATCCATTTAGTACCAGTAACATTTTTATGTTTAGGTCTCGGTACTAAAGCCCATGTGTTATTCTTTACAATTTGATCTAACTCTTCTTTCATTGCTTTAACCTAGTCTTCATTTTCTAATGCATATTTAACTCTTCTTGGCTCTAATTCATAAATTAAGCATGTACTGTCTCTTACCTTGCTTCTTTTCACAATTCCAACATCTTTGTCTCCAATTATCTTACTCAGTGAGTGGTGTCTCCTTACATACTTGGCTAGAATAGGCTCGGTAGTTGGTGGAACTTCATTTCCATTATTCGGTTGTAGTTCTCTTTGTTCAGCTTCCTCCTTGAATTGTGCATTCGGTAAGGTATCATGAACATCTGGTTGAACATATTAAAATCTTTGATAATCTCCAAGTTCCTTCTTGTTGTCCTCATCATTTCTCTTTGCAAATTCATTAATTCTCACATTTTCACTTTCCACAATTTTGTTAGTAGGTTTGTTCAGACATTTGTAAGCTTTTCTCTTTCTAGAATATCCTAAAAATATTACCTCATCTCCTTTAGAATCAAACTTACCATCTATAGCATATTTAAGAATATAACATCTACTTCCAAATACTTTGAAATAAATCACATTAGGTTTATGATCATACCAAATCACGTATGGTGTCTTGTGTGTACCTTTCTTCAATTGTACTCAGTTAAGTGTATGAGCGACAATGATGACTGCTTCTCTCCAATAAGTTTGAGAAATACCCTTCTCAATCATCAGTGTTCTCTTACAATCCACAATGGATCTATTTCTCCTTTCAGTTATACCATTCTGCTATGGTGTCCTTGGTGCAGACATTTGTCTCTTTATTCCATGTTCATTGTAGAATAGTGTAAGCTCATCAGAAGTAAACTCTCCTCCTCTGTCAGATCTCAAACACTTCAGTTTTCTTCTAGTTTCCTTTTCAACTCTTGCCTTGTACCACTAAAACATCTAGAAAGCTTCAAATTTCTCTATTAAAAACATGACAAAAATCATTCTAGAGTAATCATCAACAAGCATAATGAAATATCTATCATCATAGTAGCTTTGTGTTGTCACCGGTTCACATAGGTCAGTGTGCACTAAGTCCAAAATTCCTTGTGTAACATTAGACTTGTAAAAATTGACTTAGTCATTTTTCCAACTTGACATTCCTTTCACATGATATTCTCAAGTTTCTCTAATTTTGGTAGACCTCTTACTCTATTCTTTTTTCTCACTTTAATTAGATTGTCAAAATTTACATGACACAACCTGTTGTTCCATAACCATGCATCTTCAACTTTAGCATACAAACAAATCTTAATAGATGTATCAAGGTAAAATAGGTTACCTTTAAATTGTTCTCAAGTGGCAATCAAACTTCTTTTCTAATCAAATAATTTTACCTTCCCATTCTGAAATTCTAGTCGATAACCTGATTTGTTTAGTTGTGCCACACTCAACAAATTGTACTTTATCCTTCAACCCAATATACGTCATCCCATAGATTGTATTATTTAGCAGAATTATTGAACCTTTACCTTTCACAAGATATGGAGCATCATTTCCAAATCTAATGTATCCTCCATTATGTTCTTCCATAGTAATAAACTTAAGTGTATCACCATTCATGTGGTGTGAACACCCGCTATCTATAATCCAGATATCATTTTTGCTTACATGTGATATTAGGGATTTTTCTTCTTGCTTTTCTTCCTCAGAATTATCCTTGATGGCAACATATACAACTTTTTTTTGACATCATCATCTATTTCATCATCGTTTATTCCTTCATTAGAAATATGACATGTCTTCTTACCTTTATTTTTGTACTCTCGGAATCTCCTGAATATGTTTTCTCTCTTATTCTCATCTCGATTGTCTTTCTTCTCATCACTATCATTTTCAGGGCATCTAGAAGCAATATGTCTAATCTTGTTACATTTAAAATATTTCAAGGGTAGCTTACCTCGATATTTTCATTTTCCTCTCTATAGTCTTCTAGCTAGTAGAGCTTCAAATTATCTTTCATTTTCTTCATCTTCAGTATACAGTTCTTCCAACTCACTCTTGCAGCTATAGAATCTTTCACTAGAACTACTTGCATAACCATCACTAGGTATAGACTCCCTAGAACTTCCAATCTTCAAAGATGTTTTAAATATAGACTCAATCCTAGCAGTCTCAGGTAAACTATTATCAAAACCATTAAGCTCAAAAGAAATAAACTTACCAATAGTAGCATCCAGTGAAAAAATGGAATACATAGGTAACAATGTTCTTAACAGTTTTCTTGTCACATCTTCTTCAGTTATTTGTCCTCCAGCACCTCTAATAGCATTCACAGTTTCCTTTAGTCTAGTGTTGTATAGTGTAACCTTTTCACCTTCTTTCATTCTCATAGAATCAAATTTCCCTCTTAAGCTTTCACCTTTTTCCTTCATAACATGCCAATCTCCACCATGTATCAATTCAATCCTATCCCACATATGCTTCGATGTATTACATCCTATAATGTCATTGAACTGCAGATTGGTGAGAGTAGATGATATCTCAATCATTGCTTGTGTGTGGTCTTGTTTTTCTCTTATCTGCTCAACTGCCAAGGGACCAGTTGCTGATGGTGTATACTCATTGTCAACATAATATAAGTTACATAATCTCCAATACCAGATAGGTGCAACCTAATTTGATTTTTCCATGTAGAGAAGTTATCCTTTTCAGATTAGGTGCCTCCTTATACATCTTCGGATCTTTAACTCAAGTGTTTTAAACTTATATCTTGGAGTACTTAGATCTCATACCAATTGTTGGATTACTGAGAGGGGGGGATGAATCAGAAAAATATTATACTTAAAACTTAAAAACTTAACTCGGATTCAACTCGATAGGATAAACAACAACAACAACCGAATCACCAAATATCTTCAATAACTCAAACAGTAACTTGCATAAATAGTAAATAACATGCACATTAACCATTCAACACATTTGACACTAAATTTAACAAGGAAACCCAATTTGGGAAAAACCTCTGTGGGAATTGTCACCCACAAATGAAAAATACTCTTCTGAAGTATGCTTCGTTAAAAGCTTATCCTGTTAAAGATTACAATACACATTTGTTAAATGTGACCCTGTTAGGGGATTTACCCCAGACCCGTTAAGATCTTCACCCTGTTAGGAGTGGCCTAGTTAGATGGATTTGAACACTCTTTTAGAATGTCACCTTTCTCAAGGATTTTACAATAAGACTGTTAAGTCCACTCGGTTAAGAGATTTTGTTTTTACAAATGCAAATAAGCAACAATATGTAAAATGATCTGTAAAACTGTAACTCCCTCTTGCTTGATCAGATCCCTTTATGCGCTCTCTGACTTCTATCATCAACACTTCATCAATCTCTTCTCTTAGACTCATATTATCACTTCTTGGCTCTTCACTGTATCACTCAGTAGCACTTCAACACTTCAACTTGCCAGCCATTTGTTCTTCAAATGCATCCTTTAAATAGACTCTATTTTTGCCTCTTAATCTGCTTGATTAGGTTTTCCTTCAATCATGATCATCCATTAGATTATGTTTTTGAACTAATTCAATGAACTTGAAACTCAGTTAACCACTTCGGTATCACCTCAGAACTTGCACCTTTCCTGGAAATAAAACATTGACTTTTGTCGCTTAATCTATACCATAGATTTCTTCCTTGAATTTCCCGTGCATAGATCTTGTAACCAACTTCCTCTTCATTCTTGGAATCCTCTAGATCATTGTAGAATTGTATTAAATGTGTTATTATCCTTGTTTCTAACATCTATTATGCTCGACAACTAACTCTCAGTTTGGTGAATAACATGCATTGCTCGGTGCTTCAATGTCTTGGTGTCCTGACCGACTTTCATAACCCTTTACCGATAGACTCTCTCTGCTCAGTAACTTAACTCTTTAGTCTTACAAACTTGCTCAATCTTCTTTATCGACTTGATAAAGTAGAAAACAATTATCTCAAGATGATCTTATCATTGTCTAATCTTTATATATTGCCCAATTAAATCAACTCTAAAAGATATGGCAATTAAATATGAACTTGAAATCAATTACTTGTCATCAATGACAAAATAAAAACTGATCTAATTCTTTCTACAATCATGTATACCTCTGATCTCGGTCTTCATCATCATCTCCATCAGTTGAGTAACATTTTCTTCACACATTCTACTCATGAAAATAAAATTGAAATAACATCAAGTAGGACAAAAAATGGAACCACTAATAAAGCTTGAACGAGATAAAAAAGTGTAGACGCTCCCTTATAAAAAACAAGAAGTAATATTCTAATTTAAATACTTGTAACTACCATTTATAAAGTTGTAAATTTTCACTGTAGTACCTCAAAAACTCCATGCCCTACGAATTAACCTGCCCAACAAACCAACACAATAGAGAAACAAGTAACTTGGAAAAGATTAAGATGCACTTGAATTCAAGATTTTAGATAGAAATATGACTACCGACTATTAATACAAAATGTACAACCAGCTTTGATCACTGGCTTAGGCATCACAAATTGCTAAAACATAGTTAGTGCATACCAAATATTTGCACACATGTAAAACCCATGTAAAGTGGTATTGTTTGGAATGATATGTATAGCTAGAGAGTTAATAGTGATCTAATTCATTTCAGGAGAACAAATTTCTCATCAAGATATATTAAACTTTTGTATAAAGCTTAAAAAGTCAGAGAAAGATTATTGACACCTATTTTATACAAGTCATTCAATACGAATTCCTACAATGTCCATGCAAAATACTATCGAATATATGCTGATCCAAAGGAAGGAACGTAATAAACATAAAAAGGGATTTTCTTCCACTCCATGTTAGTAATAACTGAGAGGGGGGGGGGGGGGAATCAGTGGCCTCAAAAATTTATCCTTTAATCACTAACCACCAATCAAAGAAACCT
>MU225015.1:543250-571803 GCA_018584345.1 Thuja plicata | reverse complement strand
TTGAAACCTTCCTTCTAAGCACACAAGCTCTGATACCAATTGTTAGTAATAACTGAGAGGGGGGGGTGAATCAGTGGCCTCAAAAATTTATCCTTTAATCACTAACCACCAATCAAATAAACCTCAGGTTATTAAGTCCCTACAAGATGCATGCCATGAAATACATATAATGATTAACTGTCTCTTGATTTTCCTTGTCTGTCCTTATTCTCTTTGATTACCGATATGCAGTATAACTATTTACCGAAATACAGTAAATAAGTAGAGTGTACCGATATATCTAGAAATGCATATGTGAAATGTAAAATAGTAAAGTAATAAACCATACACACATAACACTTGGATTTTAACGTGGAAACCCTGTTGAGGGAAAAACCACTGGTACCGGTACCCCAAATTTTCACTCTTCTGAAGTGAGACCTGTTAAGAGCCAACCCTGTTAAAGGTTATAAACACACTGTTAGGTGTGACCTTGTTAGAGGATTTTATACATATAGGTTGTCACTTAGTATCGGGCAACTCAGTTTGCTACCATCCTTGAATCAACCTCTTTCTTAGACTGTCAACAGGCTTTAGGCAAATCTAGTGCTACTTTCATGAATCAACCTTTTTGGCACTCCTTGGGATGTACCTCAATATATAGAAGACTGTTAAGTCCTGCTCTGTTAAGAGACTTGATGCTTCAATGGTTAAACTGAAACAAAGTGACTTGTTTCTAATGCAACTTGAATTATAGATTTTCAGATCTATTTAAGTACATTACCTCTCTGATCAATATATCAATTCAATTCTTTGTGCTCCATACTTTCTGCTCTATGATGTTGTGCTCACTGTTTGTCGGTGTTTGCAGAATTCCTTAGCTCTTCCATTAGCCTGATTGATGAGTACTGCATGAAGTTATCCTTCATCAGTTTCTCTTCAGCATCTTCTTTTTATTCACTCCCCTCGTTGTATATGGAAATGAGTTAAGCTTGTCTCTTATATAGACATGATATTCACTGTTTCTTGATTCTTGATTCTTGGCGTGAAAAACAATCCATCCAATCTGATTTAAAGCATAACTCCTAATTTATCTCGTAGTTATCTTCTTGCCAACTGTACAAATCTTCTTTAAATCAATCACTTAACTATGGTCAAATAAAACAATGAAAACAATTAGTTAAGTCTATCTTTAGCTCTTGCCAGCTAGATATTTTGTCATTTTCTGAACTCTCTGTTCCGTTGATCAACTCTTCAGTTAGTTGTCGGTTACAACTACCAGTTTCGTCAGTGTGACTCCAGTTAGCTTTGGTATCTCCATCCATCGGGCATCATTGGATTTTTACTCGTTGGACAATAATGTCTTCAGTTCATCGGGCAACCTGTGGTTTGCTTCATCGGGAAATACTATCTTTACTACATCGGGTATCATTGTGACTTTTCTTCTTTGGCTTTACCGATGTTGTGCACTCCATCGGTGTTGTCTGTCACTTAGTGAATACTTGACTTTTATGCATTGCTGAAAGCATAACCTTTGTTCCATTGATTCTTTGAAGTCTTTAGCATTATGTACATGATCGTATAGATTATATCAATTTGACATCAATGACAATACAAACCATTAACTGATTTAATGCCTTGCATTATCATTAATTTTAGCATTATCAAACATTCAATCAGTTATATGTCATCACTCCATAGTCCATCATTGGTCTACTATCGAGTTCATCATCACGTTCATGTACAAAATCAGGAATTTGCCTTGACTATTCCCAATGATCCTTACTAATCTTCCAAACGATTCACATACTTTAGTTTCTCATATAAGCTTCAAAATCTGTTTAAATTCAAAACACTGAGAAAAATCAATTCTCTTGAAGGAAAACCTAAAAACTTACCTTGGGTGCTAGTAACCTAACTTTCTGCAAATAACAACCATGGTTGAAAGTTTGGGTGTAGGACATAAACTACTTAAAAAATTTCTTTAAATGCTAGAGGTAACTCATGATAAATTAACCTTAGTGTAGATAATTCTATTAATACATGTCTAATTACTGAGAGGGGAGGGATGAATCAGGACTGAACAAATTCACCTAATTCAACTTCTTAAACTCTATGCACCAAAACATTCAATAACAACTATTATAAGTAAAAATCTCAATGCATATGTATACAAGTAATAAATCACACAATATAAAAACCATATTTATCTCATAGAAACCCAACTGGGAAAAAACCACGGTGTGAGATGATACCCACAAAATATATACTCTTCTGGAATATGCCCTGTTAGAAGCTTACTCTGTTAAAGGTTTATAAAACACTGCTAGGTGCTAACCGGTTAAGGGATCTCCCTTTAGACTTGTTAGGATCTTTTCCATGTTAGGAGAAGCCTTGTTAAAGGACTTAAAACACAAGCTAATGTCTCACCTTGTTATATTATTTACAATAAAGATATGTTAAGATCCATCCTATTAAGGGATTTCACTATTACAATGATTAGAAAGAAATAGATAAAATGATATGTGAAAAGTGCACTACCTCTGCATATTCAAATCCTTTTAATCTCTGAAATACATTATCATACTATATAATCTTCCTTGCTTCCACTCCAAAGTCCATCATTGGTCTACTATCGAGTTCATCATCACGTTCATGTACAAAATCAAGAATTTGACTTGACTATTGCCAATGATCCTTACCGATCTTCCAAACGATTCACATACTTTAGTTTCTCATATAAGCTTCAAAATGTGTTTAAATTCAAAACACTGAGAAAAATCAATTCTCTTGAAGGAAAACCTAAAAAATTACCTTGGGTGCTAGTAGCCCAACTTTGTGCAAATAACAACCATGATTGAAAGTTTGGTTGTAGGACATAAACTACTTAAAGCTTTTCTTTAAATGCTAGAGGTAACTTATGATAAATTAACCTTAGTGTAGACAATTCTATTAATAGAGGTATGATTTGTTGGCAAGTTGAAAATAAGAGTAATTATGACTTATTTTGTGTTTTCATTATGGCAATAAAGTCATACAAAGTTTTGTCAAGAAAACTTGGAAGATAGAAATGGTTAAGTATGGAAGATAGAATAGAATAGAGGTTTGCAGTCAATCAAAGCACTAGCGTACATGTGGAAGATCAAATAAGGATATGCGCGTTCATATATAAGATTTATGATATGTTAAGATGTTAAGTCTATACACGCATGGTATGGAAAGACAGTACGAAGAAGTTACAACAAGTTGTAGTGCCTCTAGCAGTTCAGGAAATAGAGCACAGAGCCGACCTCAGATTTTGGATGAGTGTATGACATTTTGTTTTGTAAAGGCTATGCGCCTATTATAGTGTGTTTGTAATTAGTATTAATCACTTATGTAATCACTCTTAAGCCAATTAGTTTGGAAGCGTTGTATATTTTTCTTTTGGGCCTACTAAGGTCTTGTCTCTAGTCACGTCTATTCAGGCATGGACATATATATATGACATGAAATTTTGTATTAAAATGTGTCAAAGATATAAGCAGAGCAAAGCAGTGTAAAGATGTTAGTATGAGATAGAGCCCTTAAATAAGATAAGAGAATAAGCACATAACTGGAACTGATCAGACATTTGTGTCATATACAGCAGTTCATTTTGGATATAGTGCATATCTATTCTCAGGAGGTTGTAGCCTTTTTTTCTCATTGAGTAGTGAGATCTTGGACAGTGAGTCCTCACTCCTAATAGGGTTGTTTGTAAAAGACTCCTAACAGGGTCAAGCCTTTAACCAGGTCATTGTACTTGCATTGTAAAGACTACTCCTAATAGGGAAAAGGAACTTTAACAGGTTCATTATACTAGTGCAATATTTGTGGGTACTAATTCCCATCGGGGTTTTCCTCTAATCAAGGTTTCCCTGTAATCATATCATGTGTTATGTGTTCTTGTGTTAAGCTTTATTGGATGTATATTTGATTTATGTTTAAATTGCTAAAATATAATAAATAGACAAACAATGATTCACCCCCCCTCTCAGTGTTTCTAACATGATTGCTAAGAGTGGAGGGATGAATCAATAATGCACAAATCCACCTAATTCAACTTCTTAAACTCTATGCACCAAAACATTCAATATCAACTATCATAAGTAAAACTTTCAATGCATACATCCACTAGTAATAAATCATATAAAATAAACACCATATTTATCTCGTGGAAACCCAACTGGGAAAAAACCACGGTGTGAGATGATACCCACAAAATCTATACTCTTCTTGAATATGCCCTGTTAGAAGCTTACCCTATTAAAGGTTTATAGAACACTGTTAGGTGCTACCCGGTTAAGGGATTTCCATTTAGACCTGTTAGGATATTTTCCATGTTAGGAGTAGCCTTGTTAAAGGACTTAAAACACAAGCTAATGTGTCACCTTGTTAGAGGATTTACAATAAAGATATGTTAGGATCCATCCTGTTAAGGGATTTCACTATTACAATGATTATAAAGAAATAGATAAAATGATATGTGAAAACTACACTACCTCTGCATAGTCAAATCCTTTTGATCTCTAAAATACATTATCATACTATATACTTTGCATTAACATGATATTGCAGTTCACAAGTTAATCTCTGCATGATCTCTACATAAATACATTCAGAACCGCCAAACTTTCCTATCAACATGATATTACAGTTCACTTGTCTCAGTATAAGGAAGACTTGTGCAAAGAACAAGAAGATAATTCTAAAGCAGAGGTAAATTTTTGTGATGATTCTTTTGAAGATAATGACTTGAGCCATGAAGTTTCAATTTATAACGTTGAGAATCCCTGATTCGAGGTTACACATGAGGTTGTACCTAGTGATGATGATATTGAGAATGGTAGAAAAAAAATTATAGAGATGATTCTAGTATGGATGCTATCTCTTGTGATCATGAAACTGATGCTCTTTCTCAATACAAGGCAAAAGATGTGTGCAGTCATCAAGAAAATACTGATTTGATAAATGAAGATGCTTATTATGATTGCATATCAGAAATGGGTGAAAATGACGATAATGGTTCACTTCATAGTGAACAAATTTTTGAGCTTTTGTCTTATGAATATCTAAGATATATAGGATAGGATAGCTCTCATTCCTCACACCCAACACATTGATTTTGACAAAGAACATGAACCAGATGGTTCTGATTGTGATATGTGTGTTTCTGATTCTCCATGTGCTTCTATGTCACTAGGCTACAACAAAATTGAATATGATTTTTTAGATGGTGAAAGCATCAGAGCATTTCAAGAGGACAATCTTTCAGTTTCTCAAGATATGCAAATACATGATGATTGTTTTGATGTGTGCTCTCCCTCCAATAACAAGATATGAGTTTGTATAATGTTGAAAATGAATAAGTGAGTTCTTTAGGGAGCTTTGATATGTATATACAAACTAGTGATAAGATACAGGATGATAACTCTATTGAGCAACAGAATAAGGAGCATGACATGAAGTTTTCATGTTTTGAAGTTGATAATGTTGAGTCTTGTTCTTATCCAAGTTTTGATATGTTTCCTCTTACAAAAGGTAAAAATGATCTGCAGGTGGTGCGTGATGTCTATGATGAGCTTTATCCTAAAGATTCTCATAAGTTTGTCTCCTATCCTATGAAGAGTGGGCGAGATCATGTGCCAATTTATGAGTTTCCTCAATTTTTGTATGAAGTTTAGTATGATAGTGTTTCCTTTGATATGAAAACTATTGATATGAATGTTTTCAATAATGTTGACTGAAACAATATGGCATAATTTGAGTGCTTTCATTTTCAGCTGGACGGTGATTTTCCAAGATGTGGCCTGAGGTTTGAAGATGATAAATATTGCATTTATCATGGTTTATTTTTACCTAATGAATGTAACATGCATATGCCACATAATTTACATTTTCACAGTCTGCCTGGTTCTCATATAAGTTCAAATGATGAATATGCTGATAATTTTTTATGTGATGAGCTAATGGAAAATAACAGTAGGCTTGATTAGAAAGATGAAAGTGGTTTTGTTAGGTTGCTTTCAATACAAGGAGCATCGAATTTTGTTTTTGACATAGGCAAGATGGATCATAAATTTTGCTGATGGCTTTGGGCCATCAGGCTTGGTTTGACACCTTCAAATCAGGAACTAAATTAGCAGAGGTGAAGATCTTTGCTGGCAGTCGATTTGTACATATTTCTTTCTGTTTTTTTTTTTTTTTTTTTTCTGCTTTAGGTTAGTTTTCCCTTTCCTTTAAGTGGTCTTCTTAACTCGGAGATATGGAATCTTGCTATGCCTTCAAGAGGCATACATTCGCAGTCGGAGCCACTGTTATCCCTGTCCAAATTTTCCATGTTTCCAAGGTATTACTTCTAGTTTTTCTTTATCTTAGGTCTTTGTGCTTAAACCCTTGGTTTAAATTTTATGAAAAACCCTAAGTCCTTGTGGCCTGTTATAAAATGAAGTTACTTTTTTTTATGTCACTTAAATCCTTTAAGTCATGCGTTTAAGTCGTCGGGCGGGGTCATCACTGTATCTCCTGTGTCTTTTTCCTAGCAGGGTTTTTTAATTTTTCCTAAGTCTTATGTCTCGAAATAGTTTATTTCCTTTTTTATCTTTTGAGCTAGTCTGTTTGGATCCAACGACAGGCATTATGCCTTAATTGCAAAGATGCCTCTACTTACTCATCAAGGCATAGAAACAAGGTGTCGTGTGTCCTTCTTAGATCTTGTGGGGTCAACATCATTCAATAGTTTGCGGCCATCTTCATCCATTGTCAGATCAAGTATCATGTATGGTTCATGTTATGCCTTAATAAGAAACATGCAAGGAAATTATTCTTTAAGGCAATGCGCCCATGTGCTACGTGTCCTGCCGAGATCGAAGATAGTGAAGTATTCAACTATTTGATCCAACAGTTGTCTCCTAATCTCATAATGTTTGCAGTTAATTCTTTAACATCTGGAGATCTGGTGACAAAGGTTTGACTAACATTTTATGTTGTCGCTGGATCTCGTAATCTAAGCTGGGTTAAGTCATGCATTCAACGATTTAGAGATAATCTTTATCTCTGAATCTCAACACCAGACCATGGTTAAGACTTTCATTCAATGATCATGATATAAAGCTTTATCTCTAAATATCAGAATGGACCTAAGTTAGAAGAAATTTTTCTAAGATCACTCAAGGACTGTTGATCAAGACCAAGATGTGCGGCTATCGTTGAATCACTAGAGTAGTCAAAGTCAAGCCAAAGGATTCAACGATCATGAGATACAAGGCTAGAATGTGACATGATGCTGACATGTGTCCAAGAGACTCACCAGATCAAGGGATGTCATTCAATATATAAATAAACCATGGGTCAAGACAAGTATTCAACGATTAAGAGATAGCCTTTATCTCTGAATCTCGAGATCAGACCAAGGTTAAGCCAAAGATTTGGCAATTTAGCGATACAAAGGATTGAAAGTGCTCTAGTCAAAGGTAGGTTAATGAGAGTTCTGAAAAATTAGAGGAAGATCTACGGTGCACACTTTGCCTTGGTCGGAAAGATGCTAGTGGTTTAACCATTAAGGTAATTCACTTCCTCAACATGTAGCTGTGCTGATGTCATGGTCTCAGGTTTTTCAAAGAAGATTAAAGGTACCGTAAGTTCTTATTGATCATGTGGATGACATAATGCCTTGATCTAAAAGATGCAGGTTTTAACCTTCAAGGCATTGCGATGTGCAGACACGTGTCTTCCAGTGATCGTGGGGTAGGAGATGGGTGAGGTTAATGTATAGTTATATTAAAATAGATCTAGCGATTGGCATGAAGCCTCAAGGTGAAGTTGATCAATAGATATTAATCAAGGCATCACAACAGCTTTCCACGTTGCGTGTTAGATCTAAAGTCAGTGCTAAAGACAAAGACAAAGATAAAACAAGTTAAACTTGAACAAACAGTGGGCGCTATGCCTCAAGAACAAATATGAAGGTAGTTACTTTTCAAGGCATCGCGCTTACCTGCCATGTGTCCAAATTGGATCTTCATGCCCGGGTGACTTAAAAGAAGATCTAAGGATCAGTTTTAAAGATTAAAAAGGTTCAAATATAGACCATTGATTCTGAATTCCATGCCAGGTGTAGTCATTGTATCAGATTTTCAAATTTTCAAATTTTTTTCTCAGGGTTTTCAAGTGATGGATCATGTCATCTTGTTGCAGAGCATTTAACTGATGAATTTGATCTTCTGGATCATGTTTAATATAACTATTGGATGTTATGTGAAGGAAATTTTGGCGGTTCCGAATGCATTTATGCAAAGATTGTCTCTTTATGATTTTTTAATCAATTTAAACCTTTGTTTTTATCTTTTTATATTCTTCGCCATTATTAGGGGTCCTTTTCCAGAGTGGTTTAAGGTGAAAATCAGATATGTTCATGGGATCCTGAGATTTTCAAGAAAGGATAGTTGGTGTTCTGTAGTACTAAAGGGATATATTTTCTTGGGGTAATTAATGTAAACCAAACATTCCATTTATTATTCATGTGGCAGGGTACTATTCTGCAGTTTTCCAAGTGGATGGTGACCATGTCAGATTTTCCAATCAGAATGTTTCAAAGGAATGTTTCAACTTGCTGATGACATAGTTGCTTGATTATTGAAATGAATTAATTGCTTTTTTCATGTAATATTTTAAATGTTTTAGCCCTAATCCTAAATGATCTGAAGCTTTTTGCAATCCTTAGCCTATAAAAGGACTTCCAAGATCATTTAGAAGGGCTGGAAATCTAGGCAAGTAACATAAGGCTTAGAATTGTATACTGTTTTCCAGTGAGTATAACATATGTATATCTAGAGAGTATTATTATAGAACAAAAAGTTTCAGTTCTTTTGCATTTATTGAAGTGGCATGTGTTTTGAAGCATTTTGGAATTGAAACTGGATTCTTTGTACTTAATATAATATTTCAAATTTAAGCCTCTCCTTGGTGCTTACTTGTTGAGTTGTGAATCTTCTAATTCATTGCATGGAATTTATCTGTGTATATGTCATTAGTACTCAGTTTTGATCTAGGATGAAATCAAATAATGCGTGGGATATGACATAAGTTCTTTGGGTTTGTCTACATAAGGATCTTATAAGAAGTGTTTGATCTGAATTATTTGTATTTATGGTTTTGATTCCTTGATAATAGTTAGTTTCTATGTCATGTATCTGAACTAAAAACCTTTCCCAATGGATAAAGCATTGATCAAGTAATTACTATTTTCTACATTGATACATATCTGAATAGGTTTGGCTATATTCAACCCTACTCAAAACTTCAAAACCATCTTAGTTCCTTTTGAGTTTTGTGGTTGTTGGTTATGTGTCCTGCATGGTAGTGAAGATTCAATGAATGAGTGGTTATCATTTCATACTTTCTTACCATTTATCTATTGTTAAAATCCAAAGTTGTAAAGAGTTGTGAAAGTTGAATATCTATCTAGATTAGGTGTACCCGCCTTGGTTTTGCAGAGCCAAAAGTGCAGAGGGAAATCTTGTCCCTAAAGTTGGTCCAGTTACCTTGCAGAGCTTTCATACTTGGAGCTAACCTCTCCTAACATCAGTCTCAATGTATATTGGTTGCGTTCAAAGCATAACAATTTTAAACACCAACACTACACTCTTCAGATTTGTGTCCAAACTTATTACAATTCTTGCAGTAACCATCAAACTTAGGTTTCCTTGTGTTGTTAGAAAGATTAGCTCTGCATTCAAATGCTTAATGTCCATACCTATTGCATCTAAAACAATAACCATCAAATTTAAGTGTACTCGGTGATTTACCTTTCCTTCTCTTGCAAACATTATTAGTGTATCCAGACTTCCCACAATAATTGCAAATTGGCTTCTTTTGTTTTGGTGGGGGTGCAATACTTTCATCTTTCTATGCATTTGATGATTTTCCTTTCTCGGTAGTGCTATTCTCTTTGAATCCAATTCCTATTTTTTCATTCCTTTGCTTCTGGTTCTTGAATTGTTGATCCCTAGATTTCAGTGCTTTTTCATTTCTTTTTAGTATTTCATTTGCATCTTTCTCAGCTTTCAGTCTTTGATCCATTCTCTCAATTTGAACTTTCAGTGCTTGGTTCTCAAATTATTTTCTTGTGTTATCTTGATTTGCACTCAGATGTTGGTCGATCATATCATAGTGAAATTGTGTCATTATCTCATTATCTTTCTCTAATAGCCTGATTTCAACTGGTCTTTTATCATCTTTTGCCATTTTCTTTTCATCTTCAGCAGTCCATTTTCCTTCAATCAATTCAGTCATTCTTATCATTCTGGTTTCAAGATCTATCTTCAATAGGTCCAACTGCTTGGCATGTGTATCATTCTTTTCCAGTAGTTCTTTAATAGCTGATTCTGACTCATCAGTAACACTCCCTTCAGATGTTGTCTCAAGTGTATCAACTTGTTCTTGTGTAACCATCAATTTATCATATATTTTCAATCTAATCCTTAGAGACTTATCAATTTTCTTTTTCAGATCAATGATTAACTCTCTTGCACTCTCCAACTTAGATTCAAGACCATCAATTCTTTTGAATTTCCTATAAATTTCCATGACTAAGATATTTAACTCTTAGGTGGTCAAACCTTATAAATCAAGAGTAGTAGCTCTAATACCAATTGTTGGAATGACTATGGAAAGTTGGGACTGAGAGGGGAGGGGTGAATCAGTACCACAAAATTTTTTTATAACTGAAAATGCCTATAACCATATACTATTGTTGTTGTTTACCGAATTCAATAACTTGAAATGAAAATAATGTAAAGCTTATAAAACATATCATCAAAACATTCAAGAAAAAAAACTCATAACTCCATGATTTTGTTTATGCAGAAATCCTTGGTTAGAGGAAAAAACTGCGGTGGGGATGACACCCACAACCTTCACTAGCTACAATATAAAGGGTGCTCGGTTAGAGCTTACAATGTTTGGCCATTTTGATAGCTTTACCTGGTTAAGAGTATACAAAGACTTGTTAGGTCTACTTGATTAAAGGATTTAACAATCTCTACACTTAGAGATGTACCCTGTTAAAGGATTTACAAATATAAGATCGGTTAAGATCTACCCAGTATTGGGATTTACGGCTCTCAATACAATAGTATCAACAACTAAAAAATGTCTGCTATATTGCATCAAAAACAAATGTTGATCAGACTCTATGTGCTCTGAAATTGTGTTACCTCAATCTCAAACTATAACACTACTTGGCTCTGCTTTGCTGTAGCTAAATATATGCTCGTTGCTCTCTTCTCTACTCTTTGTTCTTCAAATAACTCCTTTAACTTTTACTAACAATACCAGCCTCCTCTGTATATTATCTCTCTGATCTGCTCTGTAAATCATCCATTAAATACAAGAGTTATTGCCTCTTAATCTTATGCGTTAGGTTGCTGTTAATTGTTTGTAACCGTTAGATCTTCTTTTCCACTTGGTGACTGTGTCACTTTTACCTCGGTACTTGGTGTTTTTCCTGGAAATAATAAACTTTCATTAACCGCTTAATCTACTCCTTAGATCTTCTCTTTCAATTAACTCGATCGTTGATCATGCAAACTATTCTCCGTGCATTGTAGAATCATAGTTAATGTTGTGTCAATTCATTAAATGTGTCCTTATCACATTTAGGATTAGTTAAGTAACTTCTCTTTTCTCGTTTAAATGATCTTTAGTACTCAGTAACTGTCAACTCGGTGTACTTCATATGCGCTCAATGTTTGGTATCTTTCGGTAACTGTAGACTCTCAGTGTAGTGTCTTTAGCTCTTTTGTGTGCTTTACCAACTTCACTGACTTACTCGGTGTGCATTACTGACTAGTCAAATATTTGGATTTCTCTCTTTTCACCGATTGATTCTTCTGACTCATATGACTTTGACTTAACTATTGACAACAAAATATCCTATAGAGATAACAAAAACAAATCCTACTAGTTCAAATCCTTCCTTTGCGTTGGAAAACCCCACATAAATGAGCACTCAATAGTGAAAAAACTGTGAGAACAACAATTCCCAAGTGACACCTTTAAATCTATTCGAGAATCAATCTGAAAATGTAAAGAAAAAAATCAATAAAATATGTGGGTTAATGGTAGGCGGAGGTAATATTTCACCTACCATGATTGGAAAACCGACGACCTAGGTATGCGACAAAAAAAAAAGCGGTCTGTGCGTGAGATAGGTTTTGAGCGCGAAACAATAAATGAGGTGTACGGTCATGAGTTCACTCCGAGGGGAATCCTATTGGCTTAGTTAAATAAATATTGGTTTATTAACTTTTACGTATCTCTATGAATTTTTGCAATGGATCTCACATTTTTAACCCATACACAAATGACATCGGGAATGTATTTTAAAAATATTATAATATTTCACTATGATGATTTGAAAAATGTTTTAAGCTTTACCTTTTTCTTTATTTCATGCAACAACTCATTCAAATATTTTCCCCATCCTGATACACTACTGAGTGGCTTTCTTGTGTATTTTACTTTGAGAGGCGGGCTCCACACATTTATTTCATTACACGAACAAAATTAAAATTATTTGTTAAGAAATGATTACAAACTAATGTATAATCTTTTCTCAATGTCGAGGGCCCACATTTTTTTAAAATGACCCCTCTAAACTATTTGTAAGAAGAAACAAATTTTTAAGCCATTTCTTTTAAATGACTTAAAAGTGTTCTACCTCACACCCCTTCATGGGCTATTGCTAATAAATTTTAATCAAATAATAATAAAAATTTAAAGAACACACTTAAAGACAAATGATTCAAATTTTCTTTGGGGTAATGCGAGGTCCCTTGGGGGCCGACTATTTTTTTTCTCGATCTGAATCAATTGGATTTCCAAAAATGGCTCTAAACCGCTTCTCTTCCATTCTAGATTTGAAAAAAAAAAAAAAAACACAATAAGTAATCAATGAAGCTTGATTTTTGACATTTTCATAGAGTGATCAAAATAAGTACGTGACCTCTAGGACTTCCCTTAAAAATTGACTAAAACATATCATGAGACCCTGACAAATGGTAAGCATGTAGATTTGTATAATAAGATTCACCTATAGAATGGTTTTGTTTGACAATGCATGAGGTGAGAGACTTTAGTCACCAATGTCTCCTATTTTTTTACCTCTGCAACTGGACACGTTAGCATACAACAAACTAGATTTCATTTGGACTTGGCAAAAATAGCAAACCTCACTTTGAAACCTCGTAACTGAAGTTGGGGGATCATTTACATGCAAACATCTAAAGAAACCCACATGCTTGGCAGAAAACTCATATGGTACCAAAATGTTAACATTCAAATTAGGCAGTCTATAAACTGTAACATTGTGAAGATTGCAAAGCTAAATAAAATGCAATTGGATGGGACTTGGAAAATGCACAGCTAAATAAAATGCAATTGGATGGGACTTGGAAAAATCATCAAATGAACTCCTGAGACTTTGAAAATTTGCATATGAGCACATTTACATACTACAAATATAGGGGCACAATTATCTCCTCTTGAAAATCACCGAATCACAAGTTGTAACTCTCTAAAAATGATTACTCTACAGACATAAGACCGTGCATACTAAAAACCAGAATAAATTGCATACGGATTGGCATTAGCAAATATGTCAAATGAAGTCACTGGGCCTTGAAAATGGGTATGGAGGTTCACCAATATGGGTTCAATGCAACACAATGATCCTTTAATCATGACTATAAATAGGATCTGAAAGAAAAATTCCCAAAGTTGGCCACTTGAATTACTCTAAAACTATGCATAATGTAGATTTGTGTTAACCCCATAAACTAGGCACATCAAAAATATGTCAGATCTGAATATGAGACACTTCCAATGGAAAAGTGCACTTAATTAGATTAGGTGAATATGTTAATAAAGCCATTTCTCATGAAAATCACCTAGAAACAAATAATTCACTTTCAAATTAGGTCATTCAGACAAATTTTTGTAGGCGTGTTAATTAGTGCCTTAGTTAAATTTTTTCAACATGTGTACTTCAAATTTATTAAAAATTTGAAAGCACCAATAGGTACAACCATGTTTTAAACATGATATTATAGAGGCATTAATTTTAAAGGCTCGAAACAAATTTTTTCTTATTTGAAAATGAATTTGAATGGGGAGTGGGTGACTTGGAAATAGAACTTGGTGACATGGACTAGCCAAAAGGATTGGGATGGTCAAATGATATTTAGTAATTTAAAGTTGTGTGCATGGAAAGGGTTGGATTGCAAGATATATGTGAACCTTAAGGAGGGACCTATAATGATGTGATGACATCATTTCATGGTAACATGTAGTTGTTTAATTCATGAATACCTTTTATTTTCTAAAAGGATGAGGATATTGTATACTATGAAAAAGGGCCTTCGTGTATTGTAAAACTTTGTTTGTATGAGAAGATTATTTTTAGGGGTTGGAGAAATGATTACACCCAAGCTGGCACACATGGATTAAATTTCTCTATTAACCATTAGTTTTTTAAAGCAGGTTTCCCTAGTTGTGTTCAAGTTTGTGATTTCAAAACCTGGTTGGGCCTCTCTGCAAATCTTTTCTTTGCTTTTCTCAGGATGGGTGGGGATCACGTTTTCATTGGACCTCTTTGAAAATATTATCTATAAAGAGGGAGGGGATTTTGATTTCATTAAAAACTATTGTGAGGGTTTATCAATGCAATTTTCTACCTCTTGAGAGGATAAGCAAGTCATGGTGGAAGAAATTTCTTTTGAAATCAATGGAGAGGTGATAGCATAGGATACTAGGCTATCCATAGAGGGAAGAAAGTGAAACAAAATGAGTAAGGTTGTAGACAATAATTTCCTTAATATATTCTTCAAGGGGAATGAAGCCTTGGTCAGGATGCATGGCAATAATGAAAGAGAGTAGTTGTCACCGCCATAGAGTCAGGTTTATCTCATGATCATGAAATACTTTACCCTTGAAGGCTGACTTAAAGTGTATTATTTCTATCATATGTCATTTATAAACCACTTTAGGAACCATGACCCAAGTAAAGAGAAGTGCATATGTCATCCCTGTGCCTCAAAACTAGCCTCTAGGTCGAGGACTCCTAAAACCCCTACACCTTCTATGATGGCTATGGAACTTTGTGATTTAAAAAGTAAAGCTTCCAAACCTTTGAATACCAATTAGAGATAAGGGATAAAACCATTCCCCCTCGACAAAAATCTTAAATTCCCCATTAAAGAGGTGTTAATTAAGGAAGAAGATGATGTTAGGGAGGAACATAGTAAAAATGAAAGCAATCCACGAAGATCTCATAGGTTGACGACCTCCTTTTTGGATAAAGGTACAAAACCTAGTTGCTCAACTATGATTCAGAGGATGAAGAGGATCAAGGGACTGGGAACCCTGCAAGGAAGGGTGAGAAGGAGGATAATGTTAATGGTGAAGGAGGAAAAACATAAACCATTAAGAGTTTAGAGAAATATACAACCAATAGCACCACACACATTTTTGACAGTATTAAAATGAAGCTTGTAGACTTAACTAGGAACATAACTCTTGAGGAAGAGAATATTAACCCGAATACTATCAAAGGCAATGTATTGATAATCAATATAGGGCTACTAAGTTGATCACGATGAGAAATGATTTAGGACAGTTGATGACCAAAATTCTTAGCCTTGAAAGGAAGATGAGTAGTATCTTGAGATTCAACCTCTATGTGATGCATAATTTGGAAAATTCCATGTGGCTCATGCAGTGAAAGGTTCTAGGAAAGGACACTGAAAGTGAAGGAAACTATAAGGAACTATTCAAGTTCCTGATGAATTACTAGAGCAATGTGCTCCATCAAATGGGATGTGGCATAAATCTGTTGGTCATACATAGCTCTTTTTCGATCCATTTTGTTGTTAATGTTGTTCTTTGGTTGTAGGGGATTTTTGTCAAAACTCCTTTTATTTTTGTGTGGGATGGTAAATTGGACAGTGGTTCAAATATGAACATCTTATTACTTTTTATTTTTTTAGGTATAGCTACTAGCTTATTGGATTTTAGTTCCAAAGTGAAAATTTCATCTACTTATAGTTTATTGTTAGTTTTTGTTGTCAATATGTTGTTCCATTTTGTCTACTTATAGTTTATTGTTAATTAATGTTTTGAATATGTTTTTGGACTATTTGCTATCAGATATAGTTTACAATCTGTTGTTTTTCTCTTGTAGTAGTTTTTTATGTTGATTTGTTGTTAGCGTGTTGTAATTTCTTGTTCCTAGTGATGTATTTGAGCTATGCTTTTGTAAGGGATGATACCCTTGTTTTTATTTTGATTAATAAAAAAAAATTGAGTATAGTAATATTCATGAACTAAATTATTTGAACATAAGGATTATATTATATTTTTATTATTGTAAATTCTTTTGACTAGAAGTTCTTAATAAAGAAGTAAAAATAATCAACAACGACAAAGCAATAAGGAACATTAAGATACAAAATTATACAACAAACCAGTACACGCCATATAGGAGGAGACCAAAACAAATTTGGTTTGAAGATTATAGAGTTAATGACGAACTTACAACCCCAAGAACACCTGCAAGACCAAAATAACTTCCATGAGGGAGAAAATGACAAGAATAACTTGCTTGATTATGGATGTGAGAATTGATGAAAATATATATGAGAGACGTGAGCTTTTCACTCACACACTTTTTTTTCCACTTGGAAAAATGGGGACAACCTTCTATTTTTAGTTCATCTAGGGGTTTTGTGCCATTGGTATCCTTCATATTTTCTCTTCTTCCTTTCCCCTTTCATTTTTTTGGTCTTTTTGGCAATTGAACTTTGCAATTTTCATTGTTCCATTTCTAAAACAACACATCCCCAATACCAGATTCTTAGTTTGTCTCCCTTGTTTTCTTTTGTGTTTCATTGATTGGATAGTAGAGGCAACATGTTCCCTTTTCTAAGAGAAGATGAAAACCTTGATGCCTAATTCACAATCTTTCCTCTTTGGGGATCAAATGTTGAACATGCTATGTTTGCTTGAGGAAAGTTGAACACAAGAAGATTGACCCCTAATGTGTCCTCTATTTAACTTACTAGTTGTAATCTCGACCCGAGTACACAATATTTACGCTGGTTGGTGGCATGTTGACATAGGAATATCCACCTATAAAAGGATACTTTTGGGTATAGTTGTTACTATTTAAAATACAATATGAGATCATTGAGCATGCTATATTAAACCATTTCCACAATCACATGCCCTAGCTATATTTTACACTCATATTTTGGTGCTCTAGTACACTAGTTGTTGAAAATCAATGTTTGGGGTTAGTCTTTTGCATTTTTACATGTGGTTTCCTCCCTTTTTTTTTTTTTTTTCTCTTTCATTTTAATTGTTTGGTGTTAGTACTAGGTTGAACCTTGTGGTCTTCAACATTACAGTTCATTTTGACTGCATTGGATCCCTTTATTTTATTTTTTTCCTTTTTTTTTCAGTTGAAATCCTTGGTTCACACCTCATCCTTCCTTAGGATAGGGTGATAGTTGTTTCAATGCCTTTGTTTTTCCAAATTGTCACCCCATCCCTAAGAGTACCCCATATTTTGACATGAAATTCATTCCCGCGGTTTTTTTCTAAAACCACAAATTCCAACTCAAGAAATGATGGTCCTCATAAAGAACACCTTTTAATGATGTCATAGTATTAGAGGATCGTGGGTTTTTGATTGGTTGGGAATGCATGCTAGAGGGCATGTTGACTAATAGTACTGTATATGCTTGGGGACCCAATGTTCTAGCAATTTTATATTTTTAACTATATGATGTAGCCTATAGAGGTTCTTGTTCTATTAGATGCAGAGTCATGTTGCTATAGGTTTCAGCTTGGGAGAACATTGTAGTATGAAGAATACTCATTGTATAATTCCCCGCAAAGGAACCCTTAGAACATAGGATAAAACATGCATAAGAATATATGAAAATATTTTTTTTCACACAATTACATTAATCATGACTAACATACAAGAGCAGTGCATTAAAAAATGAGGTTAAATTAATTGGTTACTTTGTGAACCAACACTAGTAGAAGTCCAAACCACCTCCAAGGGTTTTATAATTCTCAACTTTGTAACTGAAATTTGAATGTATACAATAAGGAAAGGGAAACAAACTATGCAAGGTATATGCAAGGGTTTTCTCCATCTTTTCTTAATGCACAATTAGAAGGAAGATGACCCAATAGGCTCAAGTAGGACATAAGCGCTAAGCGAGTGCAATGATCCTTCACTCTTATTATTAAGAATGAAGTGGATTTGGGGAATTAATCTAATGATGCAAGGTAAATGACTAAAATAAGATAATTTAAGTAGTTTCGGGAAAAATAAAGGTAGACAGAAATGGATAGGAACTTGTAGTGATAAAAAATGGAAAGCCAAAAACTATACTAACCTATGCACCGAATCTAAAGTTATTTTGATAGGAACGAAATACCCTGGGCATTTTTTTCCTAGGAACAAGAATCCATGGTTATTCTATTCCCTAGAAATCTGCCAAGAATTTTGATTAATAGTTGCACAGATCCTGATCTTTTTCAAAAAGTTTACGACAACTGTATCACCTGCACCTACATACAGAAAAATAGGGAAAAGGTTGTGGAAAGGGGATTTCCTTCATCAAACCCCTATATAGGAATCAACCTTGAAAATGAAATAAAATTTCATAAAGGAAAGTAAACATTGAAGGTAAAGATTAGATCTGTCTTTCAAATACCTTCAATAATGGATATTGAGATCGCACATATCCATGAACATGCTTGAATGTTTCTTTGTTAACCTTGGAATGTAGAAAGGAATCAAGGATGCCTTCACAAATGCATAGATCTATAAATGTCACTCCTATAATTTAAATGTTGTTATAGTTTATTGAACACTTTCTATAGAGGAAGAATGGATGAGAATGGACAAAAGGATCTTATTTCTTTCTTGAGAAACTCCTCTACTTGGCCATCATGGGAGAGAAGCTTACTAAAATGGAGAATATTTACTTCAAATTTCCTTGGATGTTTGGAGAGAGACTAGAGCTTGGATTCTTTCCTTCAACTCTGGAGTTCACTTGATCACCAAAATGCTTGAAAATAGTCATGGATATTAGTTATGGTTACCAAAATGAGAGAGATGGGGTGTTTATATTGTTGATAAACTCTTAAACAACAACAATATCAACTTTTGATCTATCATTTAACCACATTAAACATTCATAACATATTTGAACGTGAAAGCACAATAACATCGACACAAGCAACACCAAGATTTATGTGGAAACCAAAACTGGGAAAAACCATAGAGAAACTAATTCTCATGAAATGAAACACTAGTTAAGGTGACACCGATTAAGGTGATTTGGCTCACTACCAGTTGTGTTCATTACAGGTTGGATCACTATTGTTTGGCTCATTATTGATCAAGATAACTATCCTTACAGGCTAACTGTTAATACAAATATCATTGAAAAAGGATGAACTAAAATAATTACATCTTAGTTATGTATGAAACAGTTCAACGATTAAGCTTTGTTACTATTACCACCAGTAGATCTAAATTTTGATCTTATCTTTGTATGTTGTTGTCTAATCCACTATAACTTAGTATACAATCTGACCATACATATGTTGGCTACACCAAACGGGTATGATAGTTCCAATTACAAAAGATATTACAATTATATTAAATGCATTACCATAGGTCCTAAATCTAGGACATACTTAATGAGACATAACAAAACACTACACCAGGAACAAACATAAGTCGTACATAATATGTTTACACCACACATTATATTTACCAATACTGTTGGAATGCCACAACCAAGACCATGTCTTGATTACCAAAATATCTGAACCAACCAATAGGTGAAACATGATAGAGAAGGTCCAAAATAATTATACCTAATCCAATCCGATGAACAATACCATTGTCTACCTATCGGGAACAACTGGAAGCATAGAAATCACTAGAAACCGACAAGCAAATTCATACAATACTGATCACCAAAAACATACAAGTGTACCAAAACTTGTAGGCTATGAGTATAACTAAGTACACTTGTCATACACCATCAAAACCGTCCTTAACTGAAACCTCTTTTATATAACTGATAGCCAACATATTCATATCCAAAACTGTCAACAATCAATCAATACCACTAGGATGTCAGTATTAGGGTTTTGACATCAATGACAACTAATTCCAACAAAAAATCAATAGGTTTAACAATCTCCCCCTTTGGCATTTATGGAAAAACACCAAAACAAAATGAACTCCTTGATTCCAAAAACTTAAACAAAATGAACTCCTTGATTCCAAAAAAATTGCAAACCAAAACTCCCCTTGAGTAGATGTATATTTTTTCCCCTCTTTGTCTCCCTCTTTTTTCCATAATGGTGAAGGGACAAAAATGTATATCAAAGAAAGTACAAGAAATAAAATAGTTTTAACCGAAAATAATTTATTGTTCCTCTCCTTTAGAATTAGAAGCTCCTTCTTCCACTCAACAATGAAAACCCCTATCCGGGCACATAGACTGTCAAAATCCACCAATGTTTCAAAATATTTCTTCTAGTCTGAAGACTAAAACCACCACTCATAATCCTCTGCACTAGAAAGTATACCAGTAGTATGCTCCAACCATACCTCAACCAAGTCCTTAGCCAACAATTTTTTTTTATTAGGTCTTCTCTCTGTCTTTGTAACAACAGACATTCTGACTGAAGTTCACCAATTCTGATTCTCCACTTTCCATCTTGATCCTTGAAGATATCATAAGTCTTTCCAAGATCATTCAAGTTTTTCTCAACCACTTCACTCTGACCTTTGAAATTTTCTACAACAATAGGTCACCAAAGACAATACTTGTATACGTCAGTAATCTCCTTCACATTTCCCTACATCTAAGCAATAATCCTTGAAAGTCTATGTTTTTCATTGTCATGTTTCTTCATTATAGATTTATCCACTATATGGTAATCTACACCAAACTGCAACAACTCAATCTCAACATTCATCACAAGTTCAATTGGTAGCATACCAGACACATTGGATATCATGACCCTTTTAGTAAGCAAGTGATCAATCTCCAATTTTGTCACCAATTTGTTATCCACCGATGAATAATTGGTCCACAAACTATCAATCCTTTCGTACTCATCATTCTCCAACAAAGTTTTTACCATATTAGAATCCACATGCTTAGATTTTGTCAGAGAAAGAACAAATTTCTCTTCTTCCATCACTTCTCCTATACTCTCTTCCTCAACTTCTTCTTTACCATCTTCTAAAATGGTAACTATTTCTTTTCCTCTATCACATGTCTTCCTTTTCTTCGATTCAGGAGATGAAATGCCAAAAGCTTCTTTGAGTCTTTTCTAACCAGAGGATGAGGCCTCTTCACCATGAATTATTGGTGAAGTACCAAAAAGAACCAATCTAGAACTAATACACCCTTGTAAATACAAGAAATATGCCTTACACGCATTTGCCCTATTTTCCAACACATTCAAATACCTGAAAATATGCTTACCAACACGAATGCCAATCCTCCATTCAAATTTTTTATTGCCAGGTAATGACCTCATGAATTAAAAGACCAAACACATAACCAATGACCCAAATTTGAAATCATAAAATTTTTCACATATCCATTTGCACATCTCTTTCAAAAGATTACATCAAATATACACAGTTAATGCAAACCTTCACGATTTTGAAACTGAATCTTATATGAAACGCCATTGGTGACATACCTCACTATTGGATCCTCAAGAGTATTGATTAGAAATGCATGTTGATCTCAACCAATCTCATTAAGAGATTCTACTTCTTTATATCTAATAGACTTCTTCCCATGCAACTCACCGACGCTGCATAATCCTATAATTGCTTAGATAACCTCCTTCGATACCACACATGGTTTGTCCAGCACTTGGGTTTCACCATGAAATTCAATCAACACAAACAAGATGAATTCTATATCCTCGCACCAGGGAAACTCTCCCCAAATGTTTATTCTAACATTTTTGAGTCTTTGTATATCCTCCACATGTAACCCAGATTCCAATTTCTTAAATCGAATTCCATCAGCTCAACTTTCTTCATTTTCTTCATTGTGGATGCACCAAAAAAAACAAATAGCCAATTTAGGTGCCATAACCTCTTTGCAAGTCTTCTTTCTTAGGTTCTCTCACAATTTTAACTTCATTCTATAGTACCAAATGATTCAAAAGTTCTACCTTTAAAGCCATGAAACAACATGATTGATTTTCCCATCAAATTTTAAATATTGCTGACACAATCCAAATATGCACCAAAATATCTTGTCATCATTAATACTATTATCCTTTCTATAAACAACAAGCTACTTGCAACCAATATCATTTTGAAGAAGGGGAGGTGTATGATTTAGCATGTTAAAACTCCCCCTAAGCCAAAGCATCTAACTCAGTTGTTGGAAGATCTAGTACCAGGATCTGGTACCACAGGTGTCTCCACACTAACAACATCTTTCTTCTTCCGTGTCTTATTCTTCTTCTAAGATTCAACAGAAACATTATTTCCACTCTCATTATTTACTAAAGCACCACCAGATATGCATGTGTTAGCATGATGACCACTCTGACCACACTTCAAACAATTAGAATTCCTTCTATCGGATCTCATCAACTAGATCTTAGATCTATATTGACTAGCCTTGTGGCCATAGTTGTGACATACATAGCGATTCCCATGAAAGATATCATTCACTGCACTCTTCTTATCCTAATTTGAAACTAGACTCTTACATTCACTTTCTTTATGACCAAACTTATGAAAATTAAAGAAATGAACCTTCTGATCCTTTTTCATCTTGTATTCAACTGCTTTATGACCAAAATTCTTGCAAATATAACAACAACCATTAAAATATAAGTACCTTTGAGCATTCATTTTTCTTATTGAAGGTATTTTTGTAGAAGTATTATGATTTCTAACCTTGCTTGTTACTTCCACATTTACATATTATTTAATTTCATTCTCTTTACCTTTGTCCTTCCAATTTGAGCATTTACAGGTAATCCCTAATCCTTCCTTATCTTTGTGACTTTTCTTCATGTCTAATAACCAATCCATAATAATACTTCTCTCATCCTTTTTATTTCTAGTTTCTCATTTTGTTATGAACTCTTCTTGATAATCTCCTTGAACTTTTCTTCAGATTCTTTCCATTCTTTTATTGCAACTTCTAGTTCTGCTCTGGCTATCCAAGAACTTTTAATCTTATTCCTCATAAATTCCTTAGAATGCATCTTTCCATTCATTTTCTTTTACAAATCTTCTACCGATTCCTTTGATTCCTTTAGTTCACTTTCTAGAACTATAAATTTGTCTTTTGACTTCTTAAATTCCTAACTGACTTCTTTATGTCTTTCTTTGAATTTCTTGATTTGATCTCTCAACTTTTTGATACATGCATTCACTTCCTTCAAATTATCTTTCAACTCTTTATTCTCTGATTCAGTACCTTCAATGTTACTCATTATGATTTTCCAATCTTCTTGAGTTTAGTATCCTCCTTCCATCTATTCAAACATCCAAGATCCCCCTCAAGCAGTTAAGTCCTATCTGCAAGGGACCAAGCTCTAATACCAATTGTTGAACATGCCAAATAACTGAGAGGGGAGGTGAATCAATTATTCCCACACACTTTATAAAAAATTTACTTTGTCGGTAAACTCATAAACAACAAAAATCTCAACTTTTGATCTATCGATTAACCACATTAAGCATTCATAATAGATGTGAACATGAAAGCATAGAAACACCGACACAAGGAACACCAAGATTTACGTGGAAACCCAAACTGGGAAAAACCATGGAAAGATAATTCAATTGAAATGAAACATTGGTTAAGGTCACACCAGTTAAGATGATTTTTACAAAGGCTCACTACTTGTTGTGCTCACTGCAGGTTGGATCACTATCGGTTGGATCACTTTTGGTTAGGATAACTACCCTTACAAATGAATATGGCTAACTATCCACACAAATACCACTGACAAAGAATGAACTTAAAGAAATGTATCTTATCTATGCATGAAATAGTTCAACAATTAAGCTATGTAATTGTTTCCACCAGTAAATTTGAATGTTGATCTTCTCTTTGTATGCGTATAGAGGGAAAATGGATCCACACCCTATACTTAGGAGAGGAAGAATACCAAGATTTATCCTCTAATGAGATCCGATTAACACAAAGGTAAGTGCCAATTCATGATCTATACAAAGGAGATAAATGACTTGGGTTAACTTCTCCCTCACCTCTTTAAAGAGAGGGTTTAGGGAAGAGACATTGAAAATATTTGAAAGGTAAATCTAGAAGACTAATATTGAAATGAAGAAATAAAAAGTACATACCTCCGAAAAAGAATCTACTAAAAACCTTGTCAAACAGTCTCAGAAACTGTTGTTTCTGCATTCCTGTACCGAAACTATGAGATCTAAAAAACACAGAAATATTTTTCTTTTCTGAGAAAGGTCGATTTTGACCCAAAAGTTCCGGTTGTGACCCAGAATTTTTGATTCTGACCTGTACAATCTGACAAAAAATATATTTCTAGATCCTGAAAGTTTTCCGAAAAGGGTATCTGAATCTGCACTCCAATTCGTTGTTCCCAACCTATCCCTTCAAGAAAAAATGTTTTTTTTTTTTTTTTTTTGGGGGGGGGGGGGGGGGGGGTNTTTGGGGGGGGGGGGGAGGGGTTTGCCTTAGTCAAACCCTAGTTTTGAAATTAACCTTATAATTGAATTGAAATTGCATAGATAAACAAAGTAAATGAACAAATTCACCTTGCTTGTATAGAAACCTTTGTGGCAGATTCAAATCTGTGGATCCACAAGTATGTATGCACCAAATGGATGTAGAATGTAGAATGTTAGATGTAGGATGTCTCAAATCAATTGTTTATAGATATTCAACACCAATCTTGAATGGATCTTTGAATAGGAAGAGGCTTGGAGGAATGTGGATGGAGAAATCTTCAACAAGAGGGCTCCATAGAGCTTTGAATCCTTCAATGGCTACCAATGGATCTCCTTGATGAATTGAATTCTTGGATGATTGAGATTAGATGAATGCTTCAATAGATATTTAGCTTTCTTCTTAGCTTGTCCTTCACACTTAGATTTCACTTAGAGAAAATGAGAGGAGAAAGCTTCCTTATATACAAATCTAGGGAACAATCTTCTAGAGGGGCCTACATAGGAGAATTAAATTTCCATTAGACCTATACCCCTAGAAGGGGACCTACATTAAATATAATTTCAAGATTCATTGCCTTGAATACTGAAATAGCCAACTCAGAAGCGAGAATTAAATCTTTCTGAAGCTCGACATCTGAAAACTTTGGGATCCTAAAATTTGGACCCTAGGTCAAGGTCGAGGTCGACCTTGACCTAGGTCAGGGTTGAGGTCAACCTTGACCTAGGTCAGGGTCAAGGTTGACCTTGAACTAGGTCAAGGTTGACCTTGACCTAGGTCAAGGTTGAGGTCGACCTTGACCTAGAAGGTCGACCTTGACCCTGAGGTCAAGAATCTCAGAATCACAGAGGAGAATGCCAAAAAAGGTAGGAGAAAAGTGGAAAATAGGGCAAAATAAGGGGGAAAAGAAGATCCAAGTAAAATACCCATTCAAGGTGCTTTACAAGACCCAAAAACACTTACTCAGAGGGCTAAACCAATCCTAAATGGAAGTGCTTCCATTTTTTGAAAATACATTTAGCCCCCACTTTAGCAAGAGTATGGACTCGACACAAACTCTTGGTAAAGGAGATCATAAAGAAAAGATAATCTTATTGAAATCAAAAGGGATAAAGGAATCCTTAAGTCCCCAGGGACTCAAGTCCTTTTCAACCCTAAGATTATGATAAGAGAGACATCACCAGTCAAAGAGAAAGAGAGAGAGGGGGGGTGGCTAGCTCATCCAATAAGATGTGTGTATCTCACTGTGAACCACAAAAAGGATAGGATGGCCCACCAAGCAAGCACTTGATAGTCACCCCATAAAGTTGTGCACATTTTTGTGGCTTTGTGCATGTATGTAGCACGTCTTCTGATGGCTTTTATGAAGTACCCATGGATCCATATCCTTATATCACCATGGAACACATTTGTAAAATGTGTATCTCTTCAGGATTTAGCAACTTATGTGCATTACCTTCCGAGGATTTAGCATATTGAATTGTAATTGAATGCGTATCTCTTCAGTATTTAGCAACTTATGTGGGTTACCTTTAGAGGATTTAGCATGCTGCAAAAAAGGTTAGAACAAAAATGTATAATATAGAATGAGGGAGGCCATATATATGCCCCCCTCCTTAAGATGGAAAAATACATACTATTTTGTCATGTTTAGGAAATAAAATAACAAGGATAAAGCCTTCTTCAACATCAAGACAATATCCATAGACAACACCCAGTCCAAGCCAAGAAGGTCACAACTCCTATGAGGCCATGGAAGGGACGAATGCAAAGAGATATCATGCAAGAAGTGAAAAGGTAACCGTTGTGAGGGATAGCACACTATTCAGTTTCCAAGGTGAGAGATTTATTAACCACGGAAACCAAATGTCAAACATTTAAATAGGTTGTAATCAAGGACATAGATCCTCAATGCAAACCAAATTTTTCATGTATGATTGGATATCACATAATAGATAGGTATTTCTTAACCAAGGGAAAAGTGGATCCCAGAAAGAAAGAAAAGAAGGAGATGGCATCCTTGCCCCTCAAGTGTAGGAAAAAGGATGAAAGTGTTAGGAATAAGGTGTCTCAACCTTGTATATTTCCTTACATTTGATATTTTCCAAATGTCAGCACTTTGGACAATGTGTAAGGTAATCATGACTGAAACGGTTATGATGGATTCCTATGACGGTCATTAATATTTGTAAGAGCTAATTGTGGAAGATTTGATGATAGGTGAAGACATGCAAGACATGTGGCAACTGATCATGTTGAGTATTGTACACTCTTCTGTAACCGTGGGGTTTGGGGCATCGGCTTGAAATTTTTTTTTGGGTTCCTATTTTCTCAGAGAATGGTAAAACCCCAATACGGCTGCCTTTGGAAGTTGCCCTAAAAAGGGAAGCGCATGATATAAGAATTTTTTAGGGTTGCGAATCTAAGTGAGAAGTTAGTGTATTTTTGGAACATTTTTATGCTGCCGAATTTGTCTTCAAGTGTTGATTATCTCCTGAAAGAACTTGCATTGCAAGTGCATTGTAAACAGTAATAGTTTTGATTAATACATTGTACAGGTTTTGGAGTGCTGGGGTTTTTTACCAAAAGGATTTCCCCAGGGTAAATCATTGTGTCATTATCATTTTTCTATGTATGCATGTTATTGTATTATCATTTTGTAATTGCTGAGGGTTAAATCTGAATTTGCACGATCCTCTTCTTGGGAATTTAGTGTAGGGAACTATTTTCTGCACACTTAGTTTCCTTTCAGAAAGGGGATCTATTATATCTCTCACATTACTATGCAAGACAATGAGCCCCCAAGGATTAGGCTAACATTGTTTACATAATGTGGAGCTCCATAATAGGAACATACATGTTATTTAGAGAAAACATGATTGAAATATAACTTATTGCCACATGATATATAAATAAATTTACTATCAATGAGCTGCCTAATATTATAATGTAAAGCTTGACATTCATTAGTAGATTGATCATGAAATCTATGATATAAACAAAAAGGAAGAGTCTTCAAGTGTGGACTATGTTTATTTTTGTGTTTAGGTCTAGTAACCACCTTAACACGAATGATTTTAGGCAAAAGAACTTCTTGGTCAAATTCCTTCATAGGGTCATCATGTTTTGAAGTGTTATTTGAGATGTTGGTAACATTGATGTATTGTTGAGGATTAAATCCCAATCCATAAGAATGCTCATGCCCCCCATTCTATAAGGGCATTTGAATTCCCTGTTTATGCTTACCACATCCTTGACCATGGAATCCTTGTTTAACTAGTGAATGATAACCATGACCATAACGAGAAGCCATAGTAGAAGGAGTCAATGGAACTTTAGTAGTCACTATGTCATCACTAGTAGTTTTGATAGATTCATAGTGGGTAGAAGTAGAGACAAATTTATTATGAAGGGAGTGAGAAGTAGAACTGGAATCTCGTTGTTCAAACTCTCTTTGTTGCTTCATAAAATCAAGATTAGAAACCTTTTACTCTCCAATAAAGGTAGGATTAAAATCCAAGGTTCCCCAATCATCTCCAAGAAGAGCATTAGAGGAAGAATAATTACTATTAGGAATAGGAATATTGTGGGTTTGAATATTTAAACAAGGATTTGGTGCATCATCCGCATGAAGTGTATAAACCATGTTGTTGTGAATAAAATTGACTTTACGGTGAAGGGTGGAAGGAACAACATGCATCTCATGCAACCAAGGTCTACCCAAAAGGAGGTTATAATTAAGAG